>JAEMTY010000404.1:0-25000 GCA_020423425.1 Chrysopa pallens
TCAAGAAGTTTTCAGTTTTGCAGTTTTCCTTCACAAGGTACGCTTATCGAAGCCAATCCTATATACTGGATATTACAGAGCCTTTTGCAAGAATAATTGCAGAGCATCATGCAAGACCACTCGACTTACTTGTGTAGAAATATCGAATTCTTATAGAAAAAATAGTGATTTCACATTTAAGAAAATTTTTTCATTGAGAATTTAACTTAATTTTTCTAAAAATAACCTGAGTGCTCAAAAAAATTTTTGAGGTGGGATTAATGGGTATTTTCAAAAATTAACCCTCTAACTTTTGAACGGGACAGAAAATTGTTACCAACTCGGAACACCTGTGAAAATCGACAATAATATTTTCATTGAAAAATCTGTAAGAAATTTTTCAATTCTTTTTTATCCTTTTCTTGTATGGTCCAAAACATCCTAGAAATCAACACGAACGAAGCTCGCAATCAAGAGATGCAAAATTAAGTATGACTGCATAATTTGCCAATTGAGATTAAAAATAAATTTTATATATTTTTAATTTGATTGTTATATAAAAAATTCAAAATTAAAAACGTAATTAATGGTCAACCAGTCAGTTTTGTCCTTTAGACTTCTATAGAATATTTGATATTTGTCATAGATTAGAAAAGCAATCCGTCGATTAGCATATGTAAATATTTGATAAAATTTTGTATTGATTATTATAATCGAAAAATGAATTACGAAACAAATTTATATTTAAAATTTTTGAACATTTAACATACAGTATGTCTTTAAATCTTTATTTAATTCATGTGACCAGTAATGAATAAACCTTTGACTGACGATTATTTTGAGAAATTTTCAGAAGGTTTTAAAAAATTTTTTCAGGTACCACCCCTAACCTGCCCCTTATGACACGCTTAGAATCGTTATATTATAATTTTTTCGTTATCCATAAATTATTTCCTTCCAAATGACACCATATAGACGGCTAAGATTTGGTGGAGTTAATCAATAAGAGATTAAATATCTCCCATATCTTAATCTAGCACAATCGAGTAAATCCAAAAACCCCCCAAAGGTTTGTTGTGTTTTGAAGTTATACTTCTTTAAGCACGTTATGAAAAGATAAGTGAAATTTTAAGACGCATCACCGTCACACAGAATTCACAGGTTGAAGCTGTTGTTATGATTTATGTTACACTTGTAATGTAAAAAAATATATATTTATTGAATTTTTCAAATTTAAACTTAGCTTTATTGACTGCGTTGACTTATCCTTCTCCAGTCCTTTTATTATTTTATTGCAATTAATTATTTACATACAATTAAAAATTGTTTTTTTAATGATGCCAAAGAAGTATAACTTCTGATACACGTACATAAGTACACGCACCCATTTTTTTTATACAGCATAATTTTAAGAACAAACAAAATTCTAACCAAATATTAATTTCGATATCTATTGAATATATTGCAAATCCCACGAAAAATTAATTAAAAGGTATTGCATTTGTCAGATGACACTCTACGTTGGATTCTCTTTATGTTCGATAATAATTATTTATTTATTGTATATTTAGTATAAAAAAATGTTAAAAAGACTATAGTAGAGACATCTCTGTTTTAACGTTGGTCATACAAAACGATTAAAAATTCAAAAAACAATACAATTATTTTCGCGCACAAATAACTCAAAGAATACTTATCCAAATGTATTGAACTTTGGTTTGCGTGAAAACGGAGGGTTTATCAATAATGTTTTCTCGAAAAAACATATTTTTATGGCTCCATCATTTCACATCGGAGTCCAATCGACAGTCAACCGAGTGGACTGCACGTGATGAACCGACTCCAAAGCGTGGAAAGACGCAAAAGTCGGCTGGCAAGATTCTGGCATCAGTATTCTGGGATACTCATGGAATAATATTCATTGACTATCTTAAAAAGGGAAAAACCATAAACAGCGACTATTTGGTAGCGTTATTGGAGCAATTAAAAGACGAAATCGCGAAAAAGCGGCCTCATTTGAAGAAGAGGAAGAAAGTGCTGTGTCATCAAGAGAATGCACCGTGTCACAAGTCAATGAAATCGATGGTGAAACTGCAAGAATTGGGCTTCGAATTGCTTCCGCATCCACCGTACTCTCCAGATCTGACCCCCCAGTGATCTTTTTCTGTTCTCATACCTCAAGATGATGCTCGTTGAACGGAAATTTTGCTCCGATGAACAGGTAACCGCCGAAACTGAAGCTTGTTTTGAGGCTAAAGACAAATCGTATTATAACCGCTATAATCGTTGTATCGCCCTCAAAGGAAACTATATTGAATAATAAAATCAAATTCGATCCAATAAAAAGTGTGTGGTGTCATGGGACACCGGATAGGAACGAAGTTCCTTATTATAAAAAAATTAATTTTAAGTTCGAGGTATAAAGAAAATAATTATTCGGATATACATTTTTTATTATGATTTTTTTATTGATAAAAATTGAAGAAAAAAAAAACTAATTTACAAAGTTATCAATTTTATTTTATTTACAATGATTTATAAAAAAAATAAAAATAATCGTAAATGAATTATACACATAGAACCACAAAAATAAAACACGTGGTAATCATACATACCACGAGCAACACGACATAACACGAACAACATACATAACACGAACACAAAGTGTGTGTTTGTCACGTTTCTTTCCGGTTAGGGTACCCATCCGCATCGTCCCATAAGGAACTTCGTTCCAAAACAATTCTTTCCTATGCTAGTCTACGAACTTTTCTACCCACCTGTTAATATTAATACGTTTTTAAACTATCCTCATTTTAAAGATTAATTAATAATATTAATATTATTAAAATATTTAAACAATACTATCTTTATACGCGTGTTACTGATAATTCTAGAAACAAATACCAGAATTACATATAATAGAACGGTTTTCTATCTAGAATAGCGTCTGAAGGTACTTGAGTACGCAAAAATCAACCACTGCATTCTGTCAATGGAATTGAATTATGCATAGCTTAACAATTATGAAATCAGATGTGTCCCGAACCGAATTTTACAACCATTACTCGTTTTTCGATGGACTGTAAGATTTAAAGTTATTTTTATGGTTTTTTAATGGACAAAAATAAACACATCTAAAATTTTGAGCCCAGAAAAAATTCTTTGCTTTCGTACTAGTTTAGATCCATTTCCGGCCAAAACTCCCTATTCTTTAACATGGTTCTTACTGGATCTTTATATAATTTACTTTTCTTTTTCGCATATTTTTATAGTACTTTGCTTTCCTATAATTTGAAAACAAACCTTTTTCAAAATAATCAGAGAGTTCAAAAGTGTTTGAACTCAAAAATAAAACACAGATTTTTTGAAAAAAGAATTCGTTGAAAAAGTGATTTAAGTTCGAAAAATAGTAACCAAAAAAAGCCAATGAGGGCGAAAACTTTGTTCAGAAAAAAAAATATATGGCATAAAAATTAAACTTTTTACGATTGTTTTCAAAAAATTAAAATTTAATAGATTCATAGTCTAAGATCCCGCTGCTGGATTCGTGCGCTCATCAATTTTTTGCTTAAAACCAAATTTTTATGTTTATTTATAATTAGGAGAATATATATTTACCAGGTTGTCTATCAAAATTTGGCCGCAAATAAGATTTGCTGGCTGTTAAAAATAATAAATATTTAAAATAGAGTGAAAGAGAGTTAATGCGTAATATAATTTGTCACGCGAGGAAAGCGATTGCCATCTGAGGGACACTTTTAAGCCATAAGTGCTCTCAACCACCGAGGCGTAATAGAGATGACTTATTATCCTCAAACTAACGACTATCCTCGTCTAGCAAATGATGTTACGAGCTAACTCTCTTTCACTCTACCTTAAATATTTATTATTTTTAACAGCCAGCAACCCTTATTTTCGGGCGAATTTAATTAGGCAACCATATATGATAATAAATACAAAAAAAAAAGCTTTAATTTGATATATGGTTAATAAATAAACGTTATGAACGTATAAATGTAACAAAATCATACCTGTTTACACCTGGCTGAGAAGAGGTGCGGCCAGGTGCACAACGGCAACCGTGATTTTTTAGAATCTTCATATAAATTGCCGTGATGTAGACGTTATTTTATTTAAAAAAACAAGTGAACGATATTTTTTTACCAAAAATCAATTAAAAATACTGGCGGCCAAATTTTGATAGGCAACCTGGTAAATATATATATTCTGCTAATTATAAATAAAAATAAAAATTTGGTTTTAAGCAAAAACCACCGATGAACGCGCAAATCCTGCAGGGGGATCTCCTACTTTCAGTTGAAGAAATCATGAAAAAATTCATGTAGTTGAAAATGGCGTGCTTTGGTTGTTCTATAAGGGAGAAAAACTTTGCGAGAAAACCGCGTATATTGCATGAAAATATATTTCTATAAGAATCCTTGCAAAAATAGTTAATGAAAAATTCGTAGTAGAAGCCAAGTTAATCATATATGTATTTAGCTTAATTTTCGACTGTAAACTTTAATAGTCCGTCGAAAAAGGATAGTAAAACAAATTGGAACAAAAATTTATCCATCAACAAATTTCACGTATTATTACGGTGACAGATTACAATTCTCGAATTTTCGCATACTCAGGTATTTCCATAACCTGCTCTATCAGAACATATTACTAATAATGAAACATATACAAAAAAATAAATAAATTTGAATCCGATAATAATTTCAGACACTTAAAGTTTATTAATCTTTTAAACATGTTTTAAGCACGTACAAACTGTTATCACTTATATAATCTGGAAAAAGTCCACTTCATCCTAAAGTGCTCAGTATAGCTACTACAAATCGGAATGAGACCGTACAACAAAGATAGTCAATAAGATAAGTGCCATTTACCCTCTCTATTGGACGGTCCTATTTCATTTTTATATTAGTCAAACTATATTTATATATATATACATAGATGAAATTTCCATATAAAGAAAAAAGTTTGCTACAATTTGCAAATAGAATTTGAATCGATCGAAACGACGTACGTTGTGTAAAAAAGTTTTGAAAATGACTGTGGGTGATGTGAAATTATATTCATTAAAGGAGGTTGCCGAACGCAATGGAGAAAATGGCGCTGAACTTTGGATTATTATTAAGGATATTGTTTATAATGTTACACCATATTTAGACGATGTAAGTTTTTTTTTAAAAAATTTAAATATTATAATTATTACGAGCTAAAAAGTACAAAATAAATTCGCCTCATAAAGATTTCAAGCTCGCAACCTACTAAAACCTGGAAATTTTGAATTGCCATAAGTTAAAATCACTGCACGCTTTTTCGAAAACAATTTAGTGAATTTTCATTAAAATGTTTTAATGGTCATAAAACTAACTGATTTTATTTTTTTTTTTACACGCAGCCATGGAAATACATAAAAATAGGTTTAAAAATAATTCGATATTTACTCAAAATTACGTTTCATTTGTAAAATTTTTGATTTTTTTCTCGGATTTATTATGCATAGTTGTTAAAATGATTGAAAAACTTAATTGACCTTTTAACAAAATAATTATTTATAAAATATTTAGAGCTTTTTAAAAAAAAAATCAAGGCAAAAACTATTTAGACTTTAAACAAGGAATTTTTGTAAATTTTTTGAAATTTTTTTGTATTACGATAATTAATCTTTTTTTTTTCTTCAATTTTTCTAAAATAAAATTAATTTAAAAAGCTGTCAAAAAATTCTCAAGGATTCTTTTTTAATATTAAAATATAATTTTATTTATTTATTTTTTTAATTTTTATTTTTTATCAACAATGGGCTTATTAAAAAATCTAAAATGAAAATAAAAAAATAAACTTAAAAAGCTGTCAAAAAATTCTCAAAAATTCTTTTTTAATATTAAAATATAATTTTATTTTTTTATTTTAAGACATTTTTTATCAACAATGGTTATCAATAACTTTATGCAATATTTAGAGCTTGATAAACAAATTTCAGACAATAATTATTATTGGACTTTAATGAGGAATTTTTGTAAATTTTCCCTCCTATTTTTAAAAAAATCGAAATAAAAATATACTCAAAAAATTCTCAAAGATCCTTTTTTAATATTTAAATATAACTTTTTTTTTTCAAGTCAATTACTTAAGTCAATTTTTTTCAAGCTTAAAGCATTATTTTAAAAAATTTCAGGCAAAAGATTAATTTTTCTTTTAATATGATTTAAAAAAATTCGTACCATGCATAGTACAGAGAAGCTTTACTTCTTAATCGATTGATGCACCACAAGTGGCTAAGATTTACAATAAAACATTCGCATTCAAGAAAATATAATTATTTATTTAATTGTTTACATATAAATTGTATAGCAAATGTCAAACCAAAATTATTAAATGACTTTTAATTATTTGAAGTTATTATGTTGGAAATTATAAAAATTGTGGAAGAAATTGCATTAATAATAATTTTTAATTGCAATTAGATTGTTGGATTTTGTAGCAATTACTTAGACGCTAAATATCTTATGGCATGCCTTTCCACAATTTTTTGCTACAAAATCTTTTTGATAAAATGATCAAGTGGCTGCTTGATCTATTAAGTTATTTGCAATTAAAACATTTAACATTTCCAAAAACATTATTTTTCTAAAATAACGGAATCATTTTTTTTTTTTTATTTTAGCATCCAGGTGGCTGTGAAGTAATCAAAGAATGGGCAGGAAAAGATGCAACCAAGGGATACTACGATTTTGGGCACAGTGGAGACGCTGATCGTATGTTGAAACAATTCAAAATTGGAGAACTTATTGATGTAAGCATTACTTTTTTTTTTGAGATTCACCAAAAAAAATGGAAAATTTTACACTGAATTTTCAAATTAAAATTTCTTTTTCAATTAATCTTATAGGAAGATAGAAAAACAAAGAAAAAAACAAAAACACAAAAATCAAATGGTCAGGAGAAACCGAAAGATGAAAAACCGAAAATTGTTGAAAAACCAAAAGAAAATACAACAACAACAAATTCGGTTAATCTTAATTCGGCAGCAGCCAAAGCAAAAGAAGCTGAAGCTTCTGGAGGATTTGTTAAAGATCGAGGTTTCATTTATTACGTGACATGCGGCCTTATAGCGTCTTAGCAAGGATCATTTTTTGAAATTATTTTCGGTACAAGAAATCTCGTGAAGAAATTCGACTTAATAATACGAATGACTTCGACAACATTATTTATTAAAATTAAGTAACCGATAACTCGCCAAATAGGAGTGTAAATATTTGAACTATTGATAATTATTAAGATAATTATAATACACAAATACGCAGTTCACACAGTTATAAAGAATTTGTTATAGAATAATATAAATTATATGTTAATTAGCTAATTTTAGCAGTAGCCAGTTTATGAAAAAATGTTTCAAACAAAAGTGGTTAATTTTTATGGTGTAAAAGATAGGTAATGGATCATCAAAATTTTATTAATGACTTCAATATTTTCTCGCGTTGCAAACTTTAAACTTAATTTTATATACTCTAATACATTCCTCCAGTAAATATGTTAATAAAAAAATAACAGTACTTTATAGGTACGTTAATGACATCTAGTGATGAAGAACCAGTACTAATGAAAAAGTATGAAATATTTTTATAGACAGTGAACAAAACTAAAAAATTTTCTAATATGATTAAAAGCAAAATATTTTTTTGATGGTCTATGAATTGCCACTGATCTAAAAACTAGATTGTATCTGTTCTGCATTGAATGTGTCCCTAGTTAAGCGACCATATACCAAATTTTCCAAAATAATACTCAAATCCTATGGGCTTGGATAATAGTTTTATGGTAATATTAAATAATTATTTTTTAATGTTTTATATTGTAAAAAAAAATATTTGAAATAAAAATATATATTATAATTTTTTTTTTTTTTAATTTGTAGTTTTTATCATTGCCTTACAGAAGAACCTTGGATTAAAACAAATAGTCGATTTAAATTTAATTATGTTGTATTCATTTTGATTGATAAATGAATTTTTTGTTTGTTTTTTAATCTTGTATCGATTCAAATGGAAAACTGAAATTTTTGACTTCAAAAAGACCTAAGTACTATGTGTTTTCCACATCCTGAACGGAGTCACTGTCTCAGTGATATTCGGGAGGCATTTGATCATTAGTATCGGGTGCCGGCTATCCTTACCAATTGTTTTCAATGGTTTTCCATTTGGTTTGCACAAAGTGAATACTGGGATAGAGCTTTATATAGTCAGCTATAGCTGCATACCTTCCCCTTCCCATCATATGCCCCATCCTATTATTTTGACTTATTCTGTACAACTATGTATTGTTTAAAAAAAAAAAGAATGAATAAAGGATTTAATTGAAAACCTGAAATATCACTAAAATTATACAATTATGTCATATATATTGCCTATATTAACTGATATTTAAAAAAAAAAGGAATGCATTATGTCCTAATTTTTTACACTTTTCCTTAAGAAACAATGGTACCAACTCTATATTAAAAAAATAAAATTATGTAATATTAATGCAAGTAAATCGAGATCTCTCAAATATTCATTCAATAATATAGGCGACTTGTATCTCTAAATTTGTATTTAAATTGCCTATACGTACAAATTTTTTGTAAAAGTTAAGTTATAACCTCAAGAATATTGAAATTGTGAAAATTAAAAAAGACCTATCACAAAAATTGTATTAAACAACATTCAATTTACATTCATTTTATTTGACCTATAATCGTTAGTACTTCTACTATCCGAGAGCTGGGCCGCATTTTATTAAATGGTGTCCTAGATATATTTTGGTTTGGTGTCCTAGAAATATTATCCTGTTTTTAATATGCTATTTATGTAAGTTTTTTTATCATAGTTAACAAATAAGTATATGAAAAATTTCTTACTATATAAGTCATCACGGACCTAATTCTGTATATAAAGTATACGCCATCTGGTGTTATTATTTGTTAACTATGGTTCCAAAAGAGATAGAAATATAGTATTACCATAATTTATTTTTAACAATAAACACAGATTCTTGTAACAACTAATAAATATTTTTTAACAATAAACACAAATTACAATAAATATTTACCCTTTTAATAAAAATATTCGTGAAAATATTAATCAGTAATTTTCAAGAAATTTAATAAGATATTTTTTATTAAACAAATGGGTGCTTGTAATTATGTACGCACGTCAGAAGTATGTATTATACTTTTTTGGCATCATTAAAAAACAAATTTTTAATTGCATGCAAATAATTCATTACAATAAAATAATAATAAGGACTGGAGAAGGATAGTCAACACAGTCAATAAATCTTAGTTTAAATTTGAAAAATTCAATAAATGCATATATATTTTCTTACAATAAGTGTAACATAAATCATAACAACAGCTTCAACCTGTAGATTTAATGTAACGTTGAAGCGCAAGCATCTTAAACTTTCACTCTCATCATTTTTCCATGACGCGACTAAAGAAGTATAAATTATATCCAAAGGAACAGAATTATATTCGCAAGCTTTCATGTTTCAAATATCTAAGAAAAAATTGATGCAAATGATTGTTGAAGATTTTTTGGGAAAAATATCAGATCAAAATAGTACAATTATTATAAAAAGTTCATAATTGTTTATACAAGGTAGTAAAATTTTTTATGTACCTATCCAGTAATTACAAAATAAAATACTGGATGGCGCAAGGATCGCATGTAAAAAATACTACTGATTAGCATATACCATACAATTGATCAAAACAACGTATAAGACTTATAATTGACTAATAAGTTAGATGTTGTTTTAGTGGGTTGCTCGTCCCGTAATGTGTTTACTCCTTTCTA
The DNA here is from genome assembly GCA_020423425.1 of Chrysopa pallens. Taxonomy (NCBI): domain Eukaryota; kingdom Metazoa; phylum Arthropoda; class Insecta; order Neuroptera; family Chrysopidae; genus Chrysopa; species Chrysopa pallens. The sequence goes on from JAEMTY010000404.1 coordinate 9,834, forward strand.
TTACTTCAATAAAAAGTATATATAATAATATTTCTACTTCTTCAAAAGTAGAAATGAGTATATGTACTTGATAATTGATATAATATGTTAATACAACAAAAGTTATTAAAAAAACCTAAGTTTGTTGTATCTGACATACAAACTATTTACCAATCCATTTATGTTCATGGTAACAAATAACCTATGTGCACTTCTCTGTCAGTAGCTCCCGTATTGCTGGTACAAATATTAACAAAAAAAAAACCGGTTGTAGTTATCTTGTAATATGTCGCTATATAAATCCTTAAATCGGTACGTGCTTTGTTATTAATATAAGAGCTCTCAATTATTATTACTTATTATATGTGTTTTTCGTGGTAGAATCATGACATAACATTCTCTTACTCTTATCCTCACTCCATTTATCATAACTCCTACTATCCACCGAATGGCTATAAAAAAACTGTCATACATACAATCATGGTACGAATAATTTTTTATTAATCTTAGTACGATCACAGAAATGATCAGGGAAAACAATAAATGTTTATTGCCTCCCCTCTTCTTTGAATATTTTTTTGAACACATGATGTGAAATAAATTGCCCCTATTTCATTATAGTTTCAAAAAATAATTATACAAAATTAGTGAGGTTAGGCATGCACAATCTTACCAAATCTAAACCCAATGGAAACAAATAGGAAATGTTTAAGAGTACTTATCTACAAACCAGAAAACAATTACTTTTAATTTAATTAGACAAATAACTATGGGTACATTTCCTAGAAGTTGTTCGTGTCAGTTGTAGAAGTGGTTTTACAACGAATTGAGTTACTTACGTTAAAGATAATAGCAAAGTTCGTTGCATAAATGCTTGAATTGCACAAAATAGATGCATTTTATCTAAGTATTATCTGTTTTAAATAATTTTTCGAAATACATGTATACCAAAAATATTATTATCGGAGTGCAAATTTATTACTTTATCAAAATTGGATAAAATTTTTTTAGCATTTGGGTAATTTTGAGTTGTATAATTCATTTCTATCACTCGACATATAATACATGGACTGAAAAGTCCCGGGCCTAACACATAGATGGTGCTAGTTTTATTGCAGTCATCTTTTTTTCAGTTAATACTAACCTTCAAAAGACAGCTGTTATTGTGCTAAGAGTGACGCTACTTTTGTTATTTTCAAAACAATAGATCAAAAACAATTTCGTATTTAATTTTACACTGCTTCTTGATGGAAAAAAATACCATTCAAGCGAAGCAATGGCTTGAAAAGTGTTATGGGGACTCCGCTCCATCAGAAACAACAATAAAACGTTGGTTTGTCGACTTCAAACGTGGTCGTAGAGACACCGATGGTGCAGAACGCAGTGGACTGGAATGATTGCGTTGCTCTTGATGGAGATTACATTGATAAATAAAGCTAATTTTGGACCAAAAACACTGTGTTTTTTGTTAGGCCCGGGACTTTTCAGTCCATGTGTATCAAAGTATATTAGTTTTAGTATAATGTTGGTAACGCATGAATAAGGAAAAGTCGTCAACTGGGCCCCATAACTCATCATTTAAACCATAAGACATAATGAAACTTTAAATACAAAAAATTTTGTTTCTTCAAAACTAACAGCATTTGTTTGAAATCAAATTCCGATTATTAATATATTATTATAACCATAGAGAAAGTAAACTAATAGTAGACTGCGCATTCGATGAAATGTTCCAATATTATAGATTCAAAAAAAGTTACGATTACGGTTTTTAGCTATTGCTATGTAATACTCACAGTTACAGCTCTACTTTAGATCCTCTTTTTAAGGTTTGTACAACTTTTCAATATAGAAAGTATATGAATCGCGCAGTCTAGTATTACTATGTCTGTGTAACAATAAATTTTTGTTCTTTCATTTCATTTTTTTTTTTACTCTTTGGTCATATTATTGATATAGAGTACTATATACATAGGTATTCCTACAGTTCCACCTCTATTTAAGAACTGTCAGTTTGACATTTATGCTAACACAAAAAATTTTTCAAATTTTGAACATCGTAGATAAATTATATGTAAAACATGTATATCCATTTGTATCTGAAATTTTTTTTTTTAAGATTGAAAAAAACAATTAATTTTCACTTTTTATGATAAGTACTTATATATTTTTATTATAAATCCGCCATTGTTATTCCTCTTTACCAACTGTCAGTAGTACATACGAATACTCATATACAGCGTCTTAATTGATACTTAACCATATTAATAAATTATTATTATAAAATATTAATGAATATATTATTTTATTGATGAAATACTTGAATAAACGATCATTTTATATAAAAAAAATCTTTTATTTATAAATACAAAAGAAAACAGAACTTTAATGTAAAAAAAAATTAATGAATCTAGTAAAATACTTATGGATTTTCATTGTTTGGAGATATTCATCAAAACGAAGATCGCGAACATATCTCGTGATTGCTGTCAAAATAAGAAGTAAATCACCTACACAATAATAGGTTTCTACGAAACATTCTGTATAGAATATTTTACAAGCATAGAATAAGTTTTTTCTTACACTGGTACATAAATTTTTTTTCTTTTATAAAGTAAATCTAAACGACTTAACAAAAAAAAAAAAAAAAAAAAAACAGTTAGTTTTTATTATAAAATATGAAATGATTAGTGTGCATCTGTAAAAGTTAATGAACTATGTACTTTGACATTTAATTAAAGAGCAAATATAGAATGACGTTATTCCTATTTACTTGTTAAAAAGCTCTACAACGATGGCAATAATTCCCACGAGTATTTTTTTTAATGTATGTTACCTCAGAGCTTCCAACTGGGTGAATCGATTTTAATGATTCTTTTTTATTTGAAAGCTGGTGCTTCCCGTGTGGTCTTATTTGGTTCAGACCTGTTCTCCTCCCTAAAAGGAGAGAAGTGCCAAAAATTTTTAATGACGTGTGGTCGCGCATAATTTTGATGTTTATGAACAGATTTTGATTTTTTTTGTTGTTGTTGGAAGAGACATGTCCCAAGGTTGGTACCATTATAAGGAAACCAGGATCTACCATCCGCTCTGAAAAAAATAGTACCGAGACTTTCTTAAATATTTAATAATTTTCAAATACGTTATAAGTAAAACTTGCTTTTATTAACTAAACTTTCTTGAATTTTAATCCACTATGCTCTCTTTTCGAGATTATAGCCTAATAGGGAATCTATAAAACTTAATTTGACTTAAGTCACTGTCAACATAACAGAATGGAACACAATAAGTACATTACAATAGCTTTTGCCCATTTCTTCTTTATTAAAGACAATTTTATAGAATTATATTTAATGTTACTTTCAACTTCGTTCTCTGATATACATAAAAAATCATGTAATAATATATAGGGTCAAAATTTCCAATAGCGACCACCATGACTCTCATGTCGAGAGTATATCACCCCCGTGCAGATAATCTATATGGGTCAGTATGATCTATTTGAATTATTATCTTAAAATTATGTAGTCTTTATAACATAAAAATTTTATAAAGAAGTTTTGACCTTGGTTGTATAGTTTATGACTGTGGTTTTGACTTACTTTTTTTTAAATAAGGAATTTTGGGAATATTTAGGGAGTTTTGGGGTTTTTTTTAAAGTTACGTTTGGGGGAAAAAACTTCGACGATTGGCAATTCTTTGACAGAATAAGATGACCATAGATTTTACTGGACTGAAGACCTTGATTATTATTACCATAGATAAAAATCTTACCAACATATTCTCTGCTGTTACTATTTGTGGTGTATATAGCTGTCATTCTTTATTAAAATATATTAAATTTGTAAACATTTTTAGTCTAATTTTTCGAATATTAAAATATGTAATGGCGACTTCAAAGACTACAAATACATATAATCGACAAAACTGGGAAGATGCTGTAAGTTTATAATTATAACCTAATTTACAATTCGTGTAATCCCGTTAAATTTTCAGGAATTCCCAATCTTGTGCCAAACATGTTTGGGAGACAATCCGTACATACGAATGGTAAGTTTCATAGTGTTTTTATCTATTAAGCTTGTTATTTAAACAAAATAAATTTGCTTTTCAGATGAAAGAAAAATATGGAAAAGAGTGTAAGATATGTTCAAGACCTTTTACGGTATTTCGATGGTGCCCAGGTGTTCGTATGCGTTTTAAAAAGACTGAAATATGTCAAACATGTAGTCGTCTCAAAAATGTTTGTCAAACATGTTTATTAGATTTAGAATATGGTTTACCAATTCAAGTACGGGATGCTGCACTTAAAATTAAGGATGATTTACCACGCAGTGATGTTAATAAAGAATATTATATTCAAAATATGGATAATGAGGTAATAAACTATTCAAATTGTTGTTTCACTTTTTGAAAAAATATTAAAATAAATTTCACTTGTTTATATATAAAAAATAAAAGGTATAATTTTCCTTAATTTTTAAGAGTATTAATAATAAAATTTCGCCATATTGCTGATTATATTTCGTGGAATTAATTATGTGTATTTCAATTTATTGGACTATTTAAAAAAAATGTTACGTATTTTACAGTTAAGTAAAAATGATTCAGCTTCTGGCATTGTTGGTGGAAAAGCAGAAACAACAAATGACATGCTAATGCGATTAGCACGTACTACGCCTTATTACAAACGTAATCGACCCCATGTTTGTTCATTTTGGGTGAAAGGTGAATGTCGACGTGGAGAAGAATGTCCGTATCGTCACGAGCGGCCCACAGATCCCGATGATCCTTTAGCCGATCAAAATATACGTGATCGTTATTATGGTGTAAATGATCCGGTTGCTGATAAATTATTAAGGCGAGCGGCTGCATTACCTGCATTACCACCACCTGAGGATAAAAGCATTACCACTTTATATATTGGTAATGTTGGCGATCTTACCGAACAAGATTTACGGTAAGTTCTATCGAATAGGGAATTTGAAATTATGTAAAATGAACAGTGCACTCTAGAAAATGAAATATATTTATATGTATATTTATTTTTTTGTTCCAGTGATTATTTTTATCAGTATGGAGAAATCCGCACGGTGTCATTAGTGCCACGCCAACAATGTGCATTTATTCAATACACAACACGAAGTGCGGCTGAATTAGCTGCTGAAAAAACATTTAACAAACTAGTAATTGGCGGACGTCGATTAGCAATCAAATGGGGACGTTCGCAAGGTCGACAATCCACTGGTGGAATGATTGCTCAAGGTGGTATTGGATCATTCGAACCTCTTGAACCAGTACCAGGACTACCTGGGGCATTACCGGTACCCCCACCAGAATTATCTCATAACTTCTTTAACTTAGAACCGGGTCACATTCCATTACCAAATGTCCCGCCTCCGCCGTCGTTAATGGTACCACATTTATTTGGACCTCCGCCATCATTCTTCTTTAATCCAGCTGCAGCAGCAATGTCTGCCGCCGCTATTGGAGCTCCACCCTCGGTGCCACCAGGAACTGAACAGTTTGTGGCACCAGCGGCGGCCTCTAGTACATCTGTAGCACCAAATGCGATACCGAAACCAGCGACCACTACTGTTCATTATCCAAGTCAAGATCCATCTAGGCTTGGTGCAACACAAACTAAAGTTGATAGGGATTAAGTTTTTATTCATATTTTACTTTATTTTGAAAAAAAAATAAAAGTTTTAAAATGTCAAACTATGTTTTTTATGTTCTATTTTCCTGGAAATTTTAGTATGGCGAAATAACAGAAGCATTCACAGATTACCCTCACATGCAGAAGTTGCAAATACTACGGGCCCTAGAACTGTGCCCAAAAAATCTATATTGAAAACCATAATGGGACATGAACGTTTAAATGATCAAGCTGTAATGAATATGAAAAATGATTTAGTTAACATATTGAGTTGACGAGTGTTCACATTTATTATAGGCTCGACGATAGTTTAATTCGGCCACGCATAGAAGAGATTGCTTAGTAACTTATCTGTTCAATAATTGTACCTTTTCGGGAATCAGTATGTCGTGCATTCAGAATGCCTCATAGCTCTGCCATGTTTTGAAATGAATGAAGTATTTAAATTTAACGAGACTCATCTAATCCCAAATATTTTCAGAAATAATTATAATTTTTTTTTTTTTTTATATTACCAAGTTTTATACTTTCTACAGAGAAATAATAGTAGTCATAATTTAGAATATTTTGTAGTTTGAATGCTTTGTGATACACTGACACTGAATTTATTAAAAGACACTGAAATTTATGGTTATAAAATTTTATTATTTCGCTGTATATAACATGTATAATTGTAACAAAAAAATAGTATCATCTAAATTCAACGCTGATGCATTTAGTTTTTTAATTGTTATTCCAATTTTTCCTAAAACCTCTCGTTCAGCAGGTGTTATAAGCTCCGATAACTGAAATTTAGAAAAATAAGAATTATAACAAAAGTGCTTTTTAATTTTAATCGAATTTAACATCCACAAACTAGTAATTGGATCACATCTGATTCAAAAGGATATTGTAGGAATCTCATTTAAATGTACATATTAGCAGTGCTGACTTCAGCCAACATACATTTTTTTTTTATTTGACTGTAACAAAAATTATAGTCAAATCCAAAGAAAAAGGCACCGGTCTGAATATTCATGATGATTTAAAACACAAAATACACGATTTTGATAGTATTTTAAGGCCTTCATTGGATATAAGTTAATGCTCATTTTAAACCAGAAAAAATTATAAAATATGCAATAAAAATGTATTTTTTAAATTTTAAATAAGAAACATTCATGTCGGTGAGTTTTTTATGGAGTGGACTGTATGAAAGCACATATTGTTTTTTTCTCAGTAATATTTTATTAGACCGCGAACAAACCGTGATCAATATTATGTTGTGGATCTACCCTAATAACGAATAATAAATGACAACTTACAATTTCTTCCAATTCATCCTCTGGTACTTTCGATTTTAAATCTAATTCAATAGCATCCGCTCGATGTTTCTTGTCAATAATTGGTTTATTAATTGTCGTAAAATGTTTTCGTCGTACTTTCAAATTGTACATACATTTATAACTAATATCCAAAATCATTCGTGCAACTTGATCAAAATTTATATGAAATAATATAAATGTTTTAATGGGCCCTGAATTATTTGTTTGTACTTTCCGTAATTCACGCATCTGTAATAAATTTTCTTCTAACAGTAAATACGTTAAACGTTTAGCATCTTTAATTTGCATCATCGATAACTGGGGTATATGATCGGCTTCAATAAATTTTTTCGATCGAACCAAACGAAATATTCTTGCCGCATGTGAACCATATTTTTCAGCGATTATATTTTCAACAGTGGCCCATGCAAGTTGTATAAATGTTTCTTTTAAATTGATCACATATTGGCCGCCACCAGTTTCGCCAATTTTCATTAGAAATTTACAGGGGTCATTTTCTGCAAATAAGAAAAAAAAATTTGTGTGAACGCTAGACAATCTCTTTGGTCAATCAATTTCATAAGAACCTTTATTTTGTTGGGGAATAAAAACACAAACGGGTAAAAAATATATACACCTACATTTTTAAGTTTGATGCTTTTAATTTTACCTTCATCGAACTTAATGAACAAAGATTGTATGTTCATGAATAAAATTTGACAGTTTTAGCTATTTTTTAATTTATAAATTTCGTCTTCTTGGATCTTCAGAAACTCTCGCGAAAATTACCAGCATCAAATTTAAGTCTTGCGCCTACACTAATGATGTGGTTAATTTCAGATGCATTATTTACAATAATTGAGGGTTCATTCTTGATTTGTCAAGATCAGTCACTTGAATTAATCCTAACAATTCAAAATTTTTAATTTGAAAATATCATTAAAAAATTCTTACCAATTATAGTTAAATATTGATCTAAGTATAATAACAAATTTGGATTCGTATTTTGGTTCCGTAAAACATCTTTAATCTCACTAATCGGTATAGGATTTGAAATTTCCGCCCATGGTTCCGTCCGTATATACATTAATTTCAATAAAATCGCCATTAATTCTCCGCCATTTTCATCGGTACGTCGTTTGACCGCAGATATAAGTGTAGTATCACGAAAATCTTGATGAAATCGATCGAAATTTATCCGCCAATAAACATCCTTATCATTTGGATGTTCTTTTTTATTCTCATTATTTGTTTCGCCAAATATTTCCGATAATTGTTTAATATCGATTTCTGGTGCTAAATATAAATCACGCTCAGAGATTTTAAGTGTCGGAATTTTTTCATCATCCAACATTGGGGATGGTACACGCATTATATATTGATTTGCGATAAACGTAAAGAACATATCACGTAATCGTGATAAATCAACGGTTTCTTCATCGTTTTGTTGTTGTAATCGCTTTGCAATCGCTAAAATTGTATCGGATGCTCGAACAATACCATGGCAAAGAATATGTTCAAGTGTTACTTCAGCTATGCTGCCATATTTCTTTTTTATAATTTCAATATATCTAAAATTAAAACATTCATATACCTTAGACATCCAAGTTACTTTATAATTTAATACTTTCTACTATAATAGAAGTGGAGAGTTTATAATGCAAAAATTTATTTCGATAATTGTTGATTCTCGCTTGAATAAAAATATGGTAAATCATGTTTGCATGAATTTTTTCTATTTTGAAAATTTCTCATCTACATGTGTTAGTTTTTTGGCTAAATCTTGTTAACATTCACTTTTATTGAAAAAATAAAATAGATATCAAAATCTTACCCAAATCAATAAAAATTAAAATTTTCGAGACTAATTTTGGTATTAATAAAAATTATTTCATCAACCTCTTTATCAGTTAAGGATAAACTTTATTCGAAAAGATATTTACAGGCTAGAAGCAAGCACATGTCGTAAGACTGCTTTCTTTATGGCAAACTCTTCGTCTATAAGGGCTATGAAATCATAAAAATGATTCAAGAATATTTTAAGTTCTAAAACTTATGCAAATTTCAATTATTTTGATACGTACCTTGAATACCTCAATAAATGCAATATTTTTTCATGTATTAAATAATAATTGGCTGTACTAGGCGTCCGTCCTGGCTCAAAATTAACAAGGCCATATTTAATTAAGAAGCATAAGGATATTTTTGTCTAGAAAATGAAATTGTTTTAAAAAATAGTGAAATAATTTGATCAAGATAAAAAATATCTAACTAACTTTTTCAATAGGTACACCCGTATTTTTTGATATTAAAGCTAACGGATTTGGACCCCATGTGTATAAAAACGATCCAATTTTTTCAATTGTTTCACCAAAATATTCAGTTAAAATACAAGAAATTAATGTACCCAATTGTGTGGACATTATTTTATTTTACATTATTTTTGTAGGTTATAATTCCGTTAGGTAATATGTTCTATGATAGACCACGGTACGTCGCCAGTGATTGTATTTATTTTGTTCAGTAGAAAGTAGATGCATATTCAGTAAAGAGAGATAACATGCATATCTTTTCTCATGCTTAACATATCTAAACTTTTTGTTGTTCTCACATGAGCCATGTGGAAGTTTATACTTTAAATACTTGTGATATACTGTGGAAATGTTATGTATAATATTTATACAAATAATTTACTCTTATTAGTTTATCGAGAACTGGCCACGAGATTTATCTTGCGGCCTATAATTTAATCCAAAAATAACGAATGTATTTGTATTCTAGACATTATGGTGAGAATAAACATAAAACAATAAAATAGTTATTGTTACGTATGTGTGTGATGTCATTAGGTTCTATTTACTTACAACTGTATACACCGAGTATCTTTCTTAAATCACTCAGTGTTAAGTTCTTTAAAAACACTCGCCGAAAGATTAAAAAATTTCGAGTACACACATAAACAAACACACAGCCAATTCTCTAAAGGATTGGGTTTTGGTCCTAGCTGGAAACCTAAAGATATACCAAAATTCGAGATTAAAAAAATTAGTCCCATTGCAAGAACTTCGCATTGGGAAGGTAAAAACACTAAGAAATTAATAAATCAGTACCTATTATACCATACCTTTAGGAAGCTTAGCAGATGCTTTCCCAAATGATGATACATTCTGAACTATTGTGTTTGCGTACCTATTTTTTTACTTGAAAAGTTATTAAAAAACTAATAAAACAAATAATAATATCTGAAGTTCTTAAATAGCTTCTAAAAAGATCTCTTTTTGGTGTTTAATAAAACTCATTATGTACTATGTTTTTTTTAAATGTTTAAAAATATTTTCATTAAAAATGTATGATTTATTATCGTTGTGGTTATTATGCTAAAACTTTTGTTTGAAATTTTCTCCTTCTCTATTTTTCCATTTTGTTCTAAAATCAATAACGGGATCGAGTTCTGAACTCGAATTTCTAGACTAGAGATTTTTTTGCTCACTTCTTGTATTTTTATAAATTAATTTTTGAATTTATTATAAAACAATTATGTGTTATTTCTTTGTAGAAAAGGAAAGTCAAGAATTTTGTATACACGTTGCCTGATATTGTTCAAACAAGTTATATGCCATGATAGTCAGCTCGTAGCAACTACGGAACTATATTTTATATTTACGCTTCTTTAATTAAAAAATTAATCAATTATACATCTTATGTGATTAAAGGATAACAAAGTATTACTACAAAAATATTTATTCAAGTCATTAATAAATTTTACAAGTATTTTTTTTATTTTCTTTTTGTCTCAATCTTTTTTACATAGGTACATATTTTAAAATTAACACTGTTTATGTTGCATTTAGACCGATGTAGGGCGCCATTGAGCATGTATATCTCTTCTTTGGCTTAACTTCTCTAACCTTTTTGGTGTTCTCACATAAGGTATGTGGAAGTTTATACTTTAAATACTTATGATATCTACTAGTTAATCAGTGTAGTAATATTTGTAAAAAAAACATTTACTCATATCAGTGTATCGAGAACTGGCTGTGAGATATTTCTTGCGGCCTAGAAATTTAATCCAAAATTAAAGAATTAACAGTAAATTGTAACTTGCATTGCAACTGAAATAATTCTCGATTTTTATAATAAAGACAATTCAACTGAAAGAATTTTCGATCTATTTGAAATAATAAAGACAATCTCTCTCTAATTTAATAACACATAGTGTTTTTTCTATTTAGGCGTTCAATTAAAGTAACTCATAAAATAATTATTTTATGAACTTTGTTATGTACAATCTTGCATGCGGTAAGATATCAATTGTTGGTTGGTAATTGTCAAAAAACTGGAGGCGATCTACTTTTTTCTTAAATCTATGGTTCAATAGTTGCATGAAGTTTGCGCTTAAAAGTTACTCAACAAAATATTTACAGGGAATTTTTTCAAAAACATTTTAGTAACAAGTAGCACCGTGAGGTTGGCGTTACTGTATATGACGTAATAACTTACACGTTGAAATAATAAAAGTGAAGGCAACTTGTGAATGATTTCAAACAAAAATAAATTGTGACACATATTTTGATAATATTTATATAAAATGTCCAAACAAATTTAAAAACATGTTTACTAATTTTATATTAATTTAAATCAACATTTAACATAACAGAGATAGGAGAGATAAAGAATTAATAAACAACGTTTGGAATTATCAATTCCTAAATCCAATATTGCAACAAATATGACAGCACCATTAGATATTGGCATGATGGATTTCTTACTCCAACGAGACGATTTAAAGGATCACGGTTTTCTTAATAATAATATTAAGAATGAAATTGATTTGGATATACCTGGATTCGCTTACACGAATTCTGAGGATAATTTTATTGTAAGTCATAAGCAAATCAAATTAGTTGACGTGTCAACATTTTTTTTTCCTGTAGTAATTTTCTATGTATTGAGAACATATTCCGTAGAAATTTTTTAAAAGTTTTAGGACTACTTATGTATACTTACTAATTTTAAGTTAATTCCCAAGAAAAATTATAGTATTAAAAATTTTCTCAAAATATGACGTAAAAAATGTTTGCATATGCGTTGCATCATGCAATATTGCAAGTATTCTTATAAGTAACAATTTTTTGTTAGAATTTCTATAATTATATATATATTCTTATAAATAGGAACGAGTTTTAATTAATGCAGAAATTCAATAAAAATTAGTATAGCATTTAGAAAAAGAAGAGTAAAAAAATTGTTTAGGTTAGCTGCATCAAAATTTTTATAATATGAATTCATTTAGTTTCTATGAGAAATATTAATATATTTTTATATTATGCGCTTACATGAAACATATAAAGGTATATTAAAATTAGTTTAAACTAGTAACGCTAACAAATATTGGATCCCATATGTTCATGATGCATGTTTTAAAATATAAAAGATAAAAGCAAAGTTTAAATGCAAAACATATTTGTTTCTTTAAAACATTAACTTTTGTTTGAAACATTTTCGATAAACTTTTTAGATTCACCACAATTTCAGCTTAAAATCAGTTAAGTAACACATACATAATTAGTTGTTAGAGTTTAAAATTATTAATATGTAACAAATTCTTCATAACTATCGACTATATATTTAGTATATTTTAATAATGATAAATAGTTCAAACATGGCTAATCAGCTATTTAAACAATTAACTGTTAATTGTTATCTTGATTTTAAGTTCGTAATACGTGTTCATACAACTGGCTCAGGATAGGATTTGATGACACTGTTTTATCCTATAGTCCACTCTAATAATTATTTGGTCCAGTATATAGAAAATCTGAAATTGACATATAGTGCAGCTTAATGTGCGTTGCTCAGACTAAAGCCGCAGCCACGCGATGCTACCAACACCTTTCAACGTTGGAAATATTTGTGGCCGATACTCGAACAATTTGTTAGTGTAATACATCCAACGTTCGTGATGGAACATCGACTTCGAAATTTTTCTGATGCATATTGTATATTAGTTTTAATTTTGATTTTATCATAGAATAGTGCCTCTATCTCCAACAAGTATTGTAATAATAAATTATTAATTAATTAATTTCTTTTAGAATGACGTTTGGCCCTCAAATCCTGATGAAATATTGGACTCAATTTTAAATGATGGTGGGCAATTGGAAGGTGTTTTAGATCCATCCCCCAATTCATGCTCTGACAGTGGTTTAAGCAGTGGTGAAAATCATGATTTGTAAGTAAACTATTAAGTATTTATTTAGGATTTACGATTGAAACATTCTTATTTAATTCAGTTTGGATAATTAGTTTTACAATAATTGGTTAATTTGATAAAATATTAAAAATATTAAAATGATATACGCATTATTAATTTATAGATTGTGATAATTATTCTATTAAAAGGAAAGCTGAAAGACTAAGTAATTTTTTTTTTAGTGAATTTGAAGAACAATTTCATGTTGGCGACGATGATGAAATATTAAGTTCCACAATGAGTTCGCCCGGACCATCAATTTCTGAAGCTGGTATTCAATCATCACCCGTTTATTCTACATATTATGAAGGAGGTTCTTCACCATCGGATATGAAAGCAGATGATACAGAAATGGTTTATACTACAAATGAAACACAGAATACAACACCACTTATAGGTAGGTTTTTCGAAACTATGAAACTAGTGTCTTATTTGGTTTCTCGTTATATAGTATCCACTTCAAACGGTTTCTGCCTTCATTCTTTGTAGTCCAAACAATGATTTGAACAATTTATACACCCAAAACGTACAAGTTGAGAAACTTCCGTTAAACTAGCTCTCTCAAATGATTTCCATAATCGAAATTTTGAGAAAAAAATGTGGGGAGCGCTTATTAAATGAATCTCTGAAAGATGATAAAAAGAGTGAATTTGAGCTATCATGACCTACTGTGATTAAAATTATATCACAAATAAAAAAACTAAACTGGACGTTCATTTATTTCGAAAAAAGATAGCAAATTCGATATTTTATGGTTTAAATACCTCAATACAAAGTTTCTTCAAAATATTTTGCACAATAAAACCAACGAGTCTTAAGTGCTAGGAACCTATTTGAGTTGCGGTTCCCCAGTTATTACATATTATTATTATCATCTATAAGATAATAAAAGGGGAACCGCATCTGCGTCCCTTGAACCTAGACTTTTTGGTCCTCATTACCCTCCTTTAGAACACTCCATTACCTGAATGTCTTGTGGCTCAAGGTGCTTCTCTGTCGGAATTGTTCCCATAATGGATGGATCTTGAGTTTTAGACTTGAACACTATTTAATATCTTGAAGATTTCTAAAGGTACCCATGAGGTTTCACTATTTAATACCATTAAAGAGGCGCGATCTACAAGTAGGATCGTCTGTCGCATGCCATCTGTGAAGTCAAAGTAGTCAAGGTGCGCTTGCCGAAGCCAGTCCTTAATACAGGATATCACAGAGTATCTTGCAATAGGAATAACAGGTTCAGACGAAAGGGGTATGTGTGACGACCGTTTTCACGCTAATCCGTTACCTTATTCTTTTTTATGCCAGAGTAACCGGGAACCCAGATGAGTATGACTATGTTATAATTAACTATACTTTTGTTTGAATTTGCAGTTCAACCAACGAATATATCATTTAAAAACACATCGACACAACAACAACGTTCAACGTTTATCAATAACAAATCATTACAAACCGTAACGATATTAAATCAAAAAAATTTACCAACAAAATTATCGGGAAAAGTGATTCGTGTTCAAGCTATGCCACAATCTTCAACAACAACTGGTGCAAATGGAAATCAACATCATCCACGCTCAATATTGTTACCAGTATCTGTCAAAGATTTACGTACAATTAAAATAATCAATACATCATCATCAAATAATAAACGTAATATTAAATTGACATCGGCAAATTTATTACAACACTCCAAAAAGATTTCAATTAAAAATAATAATATTATTTTTACACAAGCAGGTTAGTTTACAAATTTTGTTAATTACTTTTAATTTTTAAACGTGTGTTTTTTTTTATTAAATCGTTTTGTGAAATTTTGTACATGAAAACTTGGCATACAGGGTGGTTTTTTTAACAGATCCGACTGAATATCTCTTTAACTGATAGCGTAAGAATTCGTATAATTTTTACGCTGAAATCAATTAATCTGTTGAGAAAACATTCTGTATATAATAAGCCTTTACAAATTTAATAA
>JAEMTY010000405.1:0-25000 GCA_020423425.1 Chrysopa pallens
TTTGGGTACGTGTGCTTATGTACGGGCGTCAGAAGTTATACTTCTTTAGCATCATTAAAAAACAATTTTTAATTGTATGCAAATAATTAATTACAATAAAATAATAAAAGGACTGGATAAGGATAGTCAACACAATTAATAAAGCTCAGTTTAAATTTGAAAAATTCAATAAATAAATATTTTCGTATATTAAGTATAACATAAATCTTAACAACAGCTTCAACCTGTGAATTTTATGTGACGGTGATGCAGGCACATCTTAAAACTTCACTATCATCATTTTTTCATGACGCATTACGGCTTCTGAAATCCAAAACGGCCCACTTTAAGATATGCCTATTTGTAAATGATATGATATGGTTATGGGAATCCAAATTATCCCCTGTTTTATTTAT
Organism: Chrysopa pallens; assembly: GCA_020423425.1. Classification (NCBI taxonomy): domain Eukaryota; kingdom Metazoa; phylum Arthropoda; class Insecta; order Neuroptera; family Chrysopidae; genus Chrysopa; species Chrysopa pallens. The sequence goes on from JAEMTY010000405.1 coordinate 396, forward strand.
CAATGTTATTGAGTTGTTAATAATAGAATTTTGTTATTTACATATGAAAAACTGATTTCTTGAACTGAGTTTGTCAACAAAATGTTAAAACTTGAAGCATTTGTTGTTTGTTATTTATTAAAAAAATAAGATTATGTCGTATTTATTGAACACAAAAGTAAATAAAATACTTTACTTAAATAGTTTTTAGAATGTGATAGTGATTTATTGGATTGCAATAGATACCACCATCTTTTCTTTTTATAAGATTTATATATCACACATACAATATCAAAATATATCTGGTGTTTATTCTATATTCATACGGCCATTGAATAGCATAGTGCGATTGATCTGGGTTCCTGGCCACTCTGGCTTTATTAGTAGTGAGTTAGCGGATTCATTAGCACGAGTGGGATCATCACTGCCAACGTGACCCGAACCTGTTATCCTGTTGTAAGATGCTCTCTGATATCATGTATTAAGAACTGGCTTCAACAAGCGCACGTTGATTACTGGGACTTCTCGGAAGGCTTGCGACACGCTAAGTTGTTTATTACCACAGCTAAACCATTTAATGATTCCCGATTGAAATTGATCAGGATTGAAGAATTTTGACAGGGATTTATCATATGAACTATCACCCACGTGATTAAGGAAGATCGTTCTCAGAAGATCTTATTTAGGTTGTCATGCCTGGAGGACAGTGAAACCTCCATTCATAACATTTGCACCGGTAGAAATCTTCAGGGTGTTAGATTTAGAATGTTTGGGGCTGATATTCTGGATTCATCAATTATGGGAACAATTCCGGCGGAAAAGCAATAAGCTTTTTGCGTGGCCACTGGTCTCAATAAGATCCTATAGGATCACCTAGAATGAGGAGTTCTTTGTCGGCACCTTGAACCAGAAGGCTTCCTGACCTTCCTGCAAAAGAGGATCAAAAGGTCTAGGTGCCGCGGTTCCCTCCTTATTTTAATCACATCTTGTTATACTTCCGGTTGTGATTTCTTGTGAAGTCAGAAAAAAAGTAATACATAAAGAGTTCTTAATAATGATTTCTGTTGATCACTGTTGACTATCGCTATTTTATTTATTGTACAGACATTTCTGATAAAACATCGTATATAAATTTTGTATAATATATGTTAGGTATCATTTTAAAAATAGATACAGCTAGACGGACAGACAGACAGGCAGACGGATATGTAGACTTGATAATGTTATATTGTTGGTACAGTAGTAGTATAATGTTAGCTTAGACACTTGAAACGTAATTACGTTAAGCAATTTGATTGAGATGTTTGATAACAAATGAGTTCTTTCACATTGATTTACTGATTTTGTTATGTCACCACCATCTTTTCTATATTCATCCCAATTTAGAACGATATAATTTTTAAAAACATATTCCGGTCTCTTTCCGGAAAAAGATATTGAGAATGAGGTCGTCGACTTTTGTTATGGATTCTCGAAGACTTGAACTTAACAAAAAAGCTTAAGAAAAAAATGTAGATAATCCAAAGAATCAAATTATGTGTGAAACCGGTGACATAATTACAGGAAGACTTTGCTAGGAACATATTTTGTATTTAACAATTGGAATATTTGACTAGGACTATATCAATCAATTCTAATCATATAAGACATGTGGTAATAGGACCACGAGGCATCTAGATGAAAGAATTAAACTATCCTTCAGGTTTAATATCAGTTCAAGGGAGAACGGGGTAAAAGCGATCGCTTAAGGATAAATGTGAATTAACAAGATATATATTTAAATCAATATAATACATTTTCTAACAATCTTTATATTTTGATCATTATTAGCCACGCACGTGGTTACTGGCGGTCGCGTTGAGGGAAATGGCGGTCCGAGATCCTAAACAAATTTCAGACACCCAAACAGAGTACATAGACATATTTGTTTTTTCGTCGATCTAGTTCGAATAGTTGAAAATGGTGTGACCATGTGTTTCGCAACTGCACTCATTGATTCACGTTCATCGTTAAATTTCATAGCTTTTTCTGTGTTCCATTTCACCTTTTCGGTAGCCCTGCTTCTTATATTTATAATTTTGGCAGGTATATAAAATATTAAAATCTGTCAAGAGCTTAAAGCGAAAGTTGACCAGATGACCGGCATTAGTCAAGTTTGTAGCAAAATGTACAAAATAAAGTAATTATAAAAAAGGGGTGCAAATTTATCTATTAATATTATACGTAACTTTATTTCTGATTTTCGAGAACACAAATCAAATGTACCACTCCCGAATGTATAGCAGCAACTGAATAACCTTTTGTCGGTAATCTAAATAGTGTAATACGACGGCCTGTTACCTACTCTAGCACTACTAATTCTTTTCGTTTTGGAGTAATGATGCTGGCCGCTATTACCCCAGTTCCTCGTAATATTAAACACACGAGTGAATTTTAACCAAACATAGTTTAACATCAATCAATCTGATTAACTTAATAATAATGAATTATTGAAGAATAAAATTGATAACTCATAGATAAGTTTGACGTAGGTAGTACACGCTGTTACAGGAGAACATACAAGATACTAATCAGCGATATTATATATTCTAAGTGGTATTGAAAGTTAGTTACGTAAATTGTTTAAAATACATAAATGAAATTTTCACATTACTCTGGTTGTATTTCTGAGAATTGTTCATAAACAATGAAGCATGTTATCTTTCTAAAGATAATGGATCACATTTAATTCATAAAAAAGTATTTAAAAATAATTATTGTAGGTGTAATATATTACTTGAAATATTTCTAAGCATTCTAACTTACTATATATACACGGTGGCTCGTTTCTCAACTGTAAGAAACCTCGTATCTTGGAGTGAAAGTGGCGAAAGAAAATACGGAAAATTAATGCCTATTAAAAAAGAAAAGTGTAGCCAATGAACTCCTTAAAAAATGCCTATAATGTTTAAATGGAAAAAAATTAATTTTTTTAATTCTAGTGTAAGTGCAAGAGATATGGCCGTATGGGAGAGATGACCAGGCTAATTGTTTTCGGAACTCATACGTAGATGATAACGCTCTAAGCTAAGTTCACTTCTGTCAAGTAGCCTACGTCGACAGAATTGAACAAAGCTTTGAATAATGCCGTTTAGTTAGATTCCGAAAATATTAAATATTAGTTTTCCTGTACGGCCCCGATCTCCCCCGAACTTACCTGATATGAAAAGAGATGTAAATTATTGTGTCTCTATGTATGAAATATATTCGATTGAATTCTCTCTCACGAACAGTATATAGAAATTCATATTTTAAATGACTAGTAGCTTTGAATAAAGATGGAAATAAATTTAGAAATTTTAAACATACAGATAATCTTTGTGTATTAGGATTAACTAGTTGACCCATGCCAATATCTCTCACAGTTTTACGAAATTCATCAATTTCTAGGTTTATTTTTTTTTATTAATAAACCTATTGAGTGTGATTTAGCGATGAGCATAATTGATCTGGGTCTTGTGTTTTGCAAGAATATCTATGCATCAGCCAGACCAATACGAAGACCGAACAATTAAGGCCGTGATCTAAACCAAGAATGAGTATGCAACAACAAGACTGAATGCAATACTAAGCTAAAATAAGCAGATTCTGATAAATATATGAGTCAAAATTTATGTAGGAACTTTAAAATGTTCTTTTAGTGGAAAAAAATGTTCATTGTATTGAAAATTTTTAGTTTATTAGATTTTAATACTTAATATACAAAAATTAGACTATAAAGTCGGTTCATGTCCAACTGTATTATATAGCCACATTCAGAAACTATACAAAAACAAACAACTACAAACATAGCGCTCAGTCCAAAATCATAATAAACAAACGGATGGAGCGAGAGAAAAGCAAGCATACAACATGCAATAAGATAGTCAGTAGCATATTGAGTAAAACCCTTCAGTTGTCTCTTTAATCAGGAAATTACAGAAATAGGGTTTGCACTTATTACAAATTTACGACTCTGCAGCGTAGAAACCATACTGCTTATTATGATTGCAGTGAAATAAAGTGTTTTATGAGTTAATTATTAATTGTGAGTTATTTATAATTTATATCTTTAATAATCTTCATAATGATAATGCATAGAAATATTAATTAAAAAAAAACGTACGTATCAGATCAAATATGCAAGTCTAAGACTATATAAGTAAGATCAAGACTGAGTATGCAACACGAAGACCAGAACTGTTCGGGTTATGGTCTTGGTCTTGCTTTATTCATCACTACTATTATTATTTATGTAGATCGCAATGGTGAAATGTTTAGATAGTGTCGAGAACCATATTCCACTACGGAAATTTTCATTACATTCATCAGAAAATGAGCAAACTAATATGATTTTTATGCGATAGAATTTTTGTGCACATTACTCTAACTTGAATAAATATTTCATTACATCTAGTTTTGTATTCTGTAAGGCTTTTTGTATATCACACCACAATCTAAGCTAAGCTGAGGAGAGAAGGATTGTTATCTATTTTATGTATATATGTTGATTCAAGAGGGTGTACGAAGATGAGGAAGTATACAACACTTCTACGACAAGCTCTCTTGTTAAGAGAGCTTTAAAAATGTGCTTTATATTATGAAAAAAACTATATATGTATTATAGATACTTCATATATGATTAGAACAAAAGTGATCTGTCAGCAAAGACATAACCTAAAATCTATAATATCATTATGGCATTGTGTGTGAGTTTTTTTGTGTACGAATAGGGTGCGTTAAAAAACAATTCAATGATGAATCTATACGCTAATAGTGATAAAAAATATATTTATCACTTTATTAAATTATCTTGAAGAGTTTTCCGATGATGTTTTTTTCGAGTACAATAAAAAAGTTTTAATCTAAATATCATTGATGATGACGTCCATTCTATGATGCAATTAATAGTTTTTCTTGAACTTTCACTAAACTAGTATCGGATAAGAATTGTTTGACGTCATTTTCTTTGTTCGTAGATACAGAATGTCTCAGAAACTTTCGTAGATAAGTAACGAACTTTGCCTAGAATTACTTCATTGGTGTTTTTGTAGAGACAAAAGTGATATAAGATTGGTCTATACTATGTTATGTTATTAATTGCGTCAATAGTTTTTATACTTTTAACTCTTAAAGAGCAGCATTGATTTTGATGATATTTAAAGAACTTTGTTTTTTAAATGATTAAAATTTAGCAATTTATGGAAGTGGAGAATTTCTCGAGGGGTAGATGACAGCCTATATGAGACAAATGTCTGCAGTAATGGATAAAACAAATAATTTTAAACGAAAAATAAAGTTTTAGTATATAAAGTATCAAGTATATTCTACATCCTGAACCGAATCACTTCCTCAGCGATATTCGGGACGCATTTGATCGGGTACCGACTATCCTTATCGATGGTTTTCCATTTGGTTTGCACACAGTGGATAGTACTATACTAGTATCTTACAAAGCCAGCCATAGCTACACACCTTCCCCTTTCCTTCATATACCCCATCCTACTTTTAACTTATTCTGAACAATTATGTATTGTTAAAAAAAATAATGAATAAAGAATTGAATTGAATATAAAATTATTTTCCTAAAACAATAATTTTGAAACATCCGGTAATTATTTTTTTATTTATGTAATATATTCAATAGAATAACAAATAAAAAACATCTATTTATCATCAAAACTAAAGGATATAGTTTTATAAAAAAATAAAACATAATAAAATAAAGATGAATTCATCACGTCAATGTCAAAGTACTCTCTATCTATGAAATCCCTAATCCTTTACACATCACACACACACAAATAAACCTTCTTCTTCCATTTCAAAAAAGGATAATAATGCAGTCAATAACAAGTGAAAAAAAAAACATAACAACTTGTTTATTCGAAAAGAAAATATGTATAAAAAAACATTCGAATATTTGTTTTATTCGAAGAGATTATAAAATTGAATATGAATTGCGAGAAATCTTTCATATAAAAATATTCTAAAAGGTTAAAAAGAGAGTGTAAAAATACTACCTTTTAGTTTTTTATATTGCCTGATAGAAAGTAGCCAGCGCTGGATTTATGATAAGCGCAGTCGAGGCTAGATCCCAGGGCGGCAAGTTTTAGGGACGGAAAAATTCAGACAGTGAGAAAAGGAACTTTTTCCGCGTTATAGAATGTGCTTTAAAAACTGTCATCATAATAAAAACTTCTAATTATAATAAATAAAAATAAATTTTTTCATGTTCAAAGTTATAAATATTGCAGTTTCAAATTTGTGAAAAAGTTTCAGTGATAAATGGTTATTTAAGAATTATTTCAATTCATAATTTTTAACTTCCCTTATTGATTTCCATCCAATTTCGATGAAAGAGGTTGATATCAGATATCGGCGTTTTAAGCCATTTCTAACCATATCCATATGATGTATGCATGTAAGCCCCACATAACTTTTGAACGGATAGATCGATCGAATTGGGATTTGGGACGTTGTAGAATATTCTAAAAGGTATTCGGCCGATTGCTGAAAGTGCTATTTAAAAATGGTATTATATCGAAACTTTACTCATTTTATGTAAAATTTCGGTAATGGAGCGGTGTCTTGTACAGTGTCCAGGGTAAGCCTAGTTAGTAGAGGAATTGCGCCCGGAATGGACAATTGTAGTTCGTTTCCTCTTCACGACTTTTCTTTATATTTAACAATAAATGAATTTAGTATATAATTTACCCGTTATTATTTGAAAATATACTATAAAAAACATGAAAAAAGTAGTGACCAGGAAACGAACTGCGATTGTCCATTTCGGACGCGGTTCCTCTACCAACTAGGCGTGCTCGACTGTCATGAAAATACAATAATGGTATATAAAGTATATGAAGCTGAAACGAAAATTTTTGAATGTCATTTTCTCTGAGTCGATTGAGCGTTGCATGTTATTATTGAAAGAAGAGAACACCTTTAGGGGTACAATAATTATACGCAATCTCACCCTAAAACAAAACTCCCACGGCCGTGCCCTCCACTTGTTAGATAAAGTTATTGAATAGGTAAAAATGATTATTGTTTATCAGTCTATTACTTCCGAGGTATCTATTAATATCAGAAGTATTGTGTACATCTCATTAAAAACAAAAATGTTATTTTATGTCTAATTCAAAAATCTTTGGAGCAAAGCCTTGACTCTGAGCAATTTTCAATTAGAGCCCACCTGTCAGTAGGTCTATTGGCATGTGCCACTCATCTAGACGAACGTACATAGCTCTAAAACTATTACTATTACTGGAGATGTTCGGAATAGCCTTATTTTAGAAATATCTAACCTACCAATTACTTTTACGGAGGTACACCGGTCGAAACTTCCCTACTTATTCTCTTAAATGCTAATATTGGATCATTCATCCAAGTAGTCATCATCAGTATACTGATGATGACTACTTTGTAGTCGAAATACGTATGTATAAAATACAAAATATTTTTGAACTAGGAAATTTGGGCAAAAAATTTATTTGTATTTTTCATTTTTAACTCGTAATATGTTTGGGTTTATGTCCCATAGATATGACAGGGCATTCCGTCATAATAACAAAATGAAAATTATTCTGTAAATAAATTTTACCACAATGTTTTAATTTGAATTAAAAAAAAATAAAATACTCTTTTAATTAAACAATACATACAAAATTAAGACAGTGTTACTGATTAATTTTAATTATTTTTGGTTGAAGAGAATTTTGTTTAATTATTTAATAATAATATTATTTGTGTTGTAACATTTGAAAAATAAAATTTCAAAAAGAGAGTTAATTATGTTTTCTTCAAATTATTTTATTTTACATTTTCCATCTATTGAATATTAAAAAAAAAATATAAAAAAATACAATTTGTTTTTAATTAAACCTTATTAATAAAAACGAACGATCAAGTGTGTTCAAGATTATGCGTATTTTCATGAAGGATTTTAGGAAAACGTATGTAAAAAAACAATTATTACTGTCCAAGAGCTCAAGACTTATAAATAAAATATAGTCCAATATTGTTTTAAATAATATTTGCTGTTTTAAGCCAAAAAAAGTGCGGTTATTGTTTATAAAAATCTTGTTATATTTTACACGAAATTACTACTAAAAATGAGACAACGATAATAATGACAATCTTATTGGCAGTATTACATTTTCTTTTATTTCAATTTTCGCGCCCAAATACTACAAAAAATATTTATTGAATTTTAAATGCACAAATGGAAAAACTCTTAAACAATGGCTTCATTTTTATGGTGCGATTATGTATATAAAATTTCATCACCTTTGGATAATTATTTTTTGAAGTATTTTTTGTGCGAATATTGAAAAAAAATACTATATTGCATTGGAGTTTGTTTTTATTATAGCTGTCTCTTTTTTTGGTTCTAATCCAACTTTAAGCTGAGTTAATCTCTACATGAGATCGTATATACTAATCATCAGTCTTGGCCGGATGAAGACCAGCCGAAAGACGCGTTCAGCAGTTTTTGCTCATTTATTACTCATGAGGTGCGTTGAAAATTTCGTATGAATAATGTGTTGGTAAAATTGTTTAGGCAATGAGCATGAAATGTTTTCAGCATGTTCAAAAACGACTCAGAAATCAAATTCAACCTCTGGAAAATGACAATGACAAAGAGAATTTTGATTATTACAACATCCAATCTACGAACCAGAAATATAAATTAAAATTCCCACAGCTGAGTATATCATATGTGGAAATTCGTAGAACCACAAAATTAGATAGATTTTATCAATCATACAACACAGACACAGAACAAATTAATTCTATTATTATTTTTAAATAGTCGAAGAACTAAGAAAATTTTAATTAAAATTTTATTGAAGCAAAAAGAAATATGACGACTGTTGTATGTATGTTGAAATAAGTAAAGTTATTGTCTTATCATCTTGGTGAAAGATATATCTTTTAGTTATTTAAATGGTATGAACAAATGAGATATTTATATTAAACATCTCTAAATAGTTTTATTAAACTGCAAGTTATATCTATATCCTTCTTATATTTTATAATATTCGACATTAAACCTAAATAATAAAATTCATTATTTGTGTACGAAATTTCTAAATAATAATACATGATATATATTTTTAAATAGGATCCCTACAGATTTAGATCCGAGATCCCAAAAATTGTTGTTTTTTACGATAGTATTTCTTGTCAAGCATATCTTTGTTATGTTAATGAAAATTCTTGATTTAGTTCGGAAAAACCAATCTTAAAAGTTATTTATTATTGACCCGTGTAGAAGCTTTTAAAAATGGTAAAAAGTGAGAAAATAATTTATAGTAGGATGAAATCCATTAGAATATAACAAAAATGAAAGGAAAAATAATTTACGGAAGATCTGTGATCGGGAAGAGGAAGGGGTGAGTTTTTAGAGGTAAAACATGGTTTATCTCGTTTTCCATAGGACTTGTTTTTCTTGGCAAAACTACAAGTCCTATGGAAAAAATTTCAGTGGCAAAGTTCTAGGTAATAATACGATCTACAACTTTTGTATTTACACTTTAAAAATTGAATAATAATTAAGGTACTTTTTCGATATTTTTTCAAAATACGGTGAACAAATAAATAATTTAAATAAAAAGGTTAGTTTTCACCAAACAATTCGTTAAAATCCAAAAACTTAGTTATTCCAATTTTTCACATAAATTTTGTGGTTATGTGAAATAAGTGTTAACATAAAAGTTGTAGATGTTTTTATTACCTATAACTTTACCATTTAACTGTTTTCCATAGATGTGTGCACAGATGAATACTATGAACTGATTGCTACACAGCACATAACAATGTATACAGATAATTAATAATTATGTGTTAAAATGCTTCACTAAATCAACAATTATTAACAGAACAGTGTTTTATTTCTTTCTGAGATATCACGTTCTTATTCACTATATGAAACTAAAAATTACCTAAATAAATTGCAGAAACTTACAAGTTCTTTTCTCCAAATTATTTAACGTTTTGACAAATCATTCCTTTGAAAACTACCCACTGGACGCCACTTAAAAATTAGATTCTATAAGGTTGCACTTTTCGAAAATTTCGACTATAACTAATTCGATGACTATAATTTACAAACTGCACCCCGTAAAGTGAGATTTTATTTTTAAAAGACTTATTTTGACGTCAAATAATTTATGCGTCAATGGGGAATTTTAATAAAAAACCAATAAAAATTAAAAAAAAACCCAATCAACTGCCATTTAACAATCATTTTAAAACGCCCAATTATCGGCTATTTCTCAGAAAATTTTTTACTTTCAATTGTGTAAAGTAAATAAAACTGAATATTATATTAAACAAACATTTAAAGTAAAAAAAAATTTGAATTTATAATAAGCTACAGACGACATCAGAGATAATTTGAAAACCAATCAGAGTTGTTAATTGAATTGAACTGTTTGTAATAATTCAAATTCCTCAATTACACAAAATGTTTGTGTTAATAATAATATATAAATTGTTATTTGTTGACAACTGTGGTTCTTATTAAAATTTGAAATAAAATTGTAGTTAATAGGGAAGATGCATTACACATTTTTTTGCTATTTTATCCATCAAAATGTGAAACTAGGCTCAAAACAAAATTCTTAAATTAAATTGATAAAAATACTTTTATTAGTTATCAAAGCTGGCCAAAATTATGGAATCCTAGTTGCTGCCAACGCTAGATTTATGATAGGGGTAGTTGGGGCTAGTGCCCAGGGTGGCAATTTTTTAGGTGCGGAAAAATTCAGAGAGGGGAAAAAGAAATTTTCTATGGAAAAATGCTTTGAAAACTGTCATCATGTTAAAATGTTCAAATTATAATAAATAAAATATTTTTTTTCAAGAGTATGTTCAAAATTATAAAAGAGGTTGTAATCAGATATCGGCGTTTTAAGCCATTTCTAGCCATATCCATATGATGTGTGCATGCAGCTCCACATAACTTTTGAACGGCAAGATCTATCGAATTGGGATTTGGGACGTTCTAGAGCATTCTAAAAGGTTTCGGGCGGTTGCTGAAAGTCCTACTTAAAAATAATTATGATATTATAAAGAAACTTTATTCATTTTAGGTAAAATTTCGGTAATGGGCCGGTGTTTTGCACAGTGTCCAGGGACGGCACTAATATGAAATCCGGCACTGATTGCTGTCGTTATATATATTATTGTTGTTACATTTATTAAATCACAAAACTATAAATATAAAACTATGCATCGCCAGCGCACCCACACAGCCACCCGTTGAAATAAAAACCATACATTTGTTTATATTATGCAATTAAATAGGTGTATTATAAAATGGGAGTATTAACTCAGCATGGTAGTTGATACAACCTCCGTAATCACAGAGTGATTCATGAAATTTGAATTGTTTATAAAGAAATGTAGGGGAAACATTTTTGAAGTTAAACAACTTCTTTAGAATCGTTGTGATTTGGAAGCCGATGTAACGAAAATGTGTTACGATAAAGAAACAAATACAAAAATGTATAGGATTAAGTCGGCGGGAGAATAAGATTTGAAAATTTGAATGATTAACTGGTATTTTCTAATCGTAGAAACGAAAGAAAACAATATGATGCAAGTTAAAAAACCAATAAACACATTAAAATATTTAGACCATACATTATAGTGAGGTGAAACCCATTGGAAACGGAAGAGAATATGACAAAAATGAAAGGAAAAATATTTTACCTGCGATCTATGGTCGGAAAGTGGAAGGTGGTGAGGTTTTAAGGCTAAAACACAGTTTATCTCGATATCCGGTAAAAACTATGGAAAAAAGTTAAATAGCAAAGTTGTAGGTAATTAAAAGATCTACAAAATTTGTATTCATACTTTTTTCACTAGGACTTGTAGTTTTGTCGGAAATCGAAATACACCATTATTTACCCTTACAAACTCACCCATTCCACTTGCCGACCTCAGATCGCTCATAAAGTATTTTTGTTTTCATTTTTTTTTAAATTCTCTTCCGTTTCCACTGGGTTTCATCCTTCTTAAGAACTACTTAACGTTCTTAAGAACTACTATCCCCGTTGACTACTTAAATACCCATATAAATATACACAGTAAATCAGGCAAAAACTGTAGTGACAGTGGCATAAAACCAATCACCCTGTAAAACATTATAGAAATGAAATCTGTATAATGCACAACCAATAAATGATGTAATTTATTTAAACTACCAATTTCTCGTATTGTTTTGTAAGTTGATTTTGATGTTAATAATAATATTATTATTATTATACAATTGAATACTTCATTCATTCATTCACAACTCAGTTATAGCCGTTTAGATTGTAATGGAGTTGATCATTTATTGGTTGGTGACACACACACACTGGTTGGTCATTGGTCATTTAATCGTTTAGTTATTTATTAAATAACTACATTATTATCGACTACGTTCTTATGGGTAAATATTAAGTTCAACGTATAATAATTAAATGCTTTCAGTAATGTGATTTTAATATTATATGACCTTACTAGCAGACCCAGTCATGCTTTGTTGTGATAATCATCACAAACTTTTGAAAAACGTATCTTCCCTACTTGCATTGTTAAAAAATTGTTGGTATTTTTGCCGCTTTACTCTACAAGAAAAAACGAGGAAAAGAAACAAAATTTTCCATTTTCCCTAATCATTTCAAAAGAATACAAAACGCTGCATCTCTATAAAATCCTCATTAGAGAATGCTTTTCCCCTTTCTTCCAGATTTTGGAAAGAAGAAACCGAGCTTAGCACTATTGGATGTCTAGCCAATAATTTGATACATTGCGTATTTTGATTCAGTTCGATATTAACGTTTTTAATATTTGGAAATTTTTGTGAAAATATCTGCGTCAAATATTGGGTGCCTACCCAATTCTATAAAATTGGTGACGGCTTACAACAAATTATTAAATTATACTGCCATCTGTTAGAAACTTATGAGACTTAATTTTAAGCATGTATTTTATGCTGTCGAAAATTTGCATAAATCACCTTTATCAATGTTTAAATGTAAAATCAAACATTTGGTTGAAAGGTAGTCAATTATAATTTTTTTTTTCTAAATTGAATTTTCAAATTGACATAAGTTTTTTTTTTTATTTGTTATAAATAGATTTAAATTTTGGTCATCATCACTTCCCAACGGTTATACTACCGGCTAAAGTTTCGGGCAAAGAAAATGATCTTGCTTATGACTGTCTATTTCAGGTGTTAGTGAATATTAAGCGGGGAACCACCCTTGTACCTTGACCTTTTGATCTTTTATACCCTCCTTTAAAACACTTCATCATCTGAAGGCAAAGATGCCTTCTAGTACAAATTGGAGGCATCTTTGTCTTCAAGACGGCTACTTCGTCGGTTACTTAGGTAACCGCCGCTTTTTTATCTTATTATAATTAATTAAACGGCCGCTGCTTGGTTTCGAACCTGCGATAATAATAATAATAAAGGCAATAATGCCTTTACTCACTTGAGCTGGTTACTTCAGGGGTAAGTAACCTTTTCTGGTCAACGAGTCATTAAAAAATATTGGTCCGTGCCCTTGGCTTTTCGATTGTTTTGTACAAAACAATGCAACTTACTTGTTACCGTGCAGAATTTGCAGCTTGAAATAAACCTGTTAGGCTAGCGTTAAATCTAGCGCAGAAACGCATTTCAATTGGAATTTTCGTTCCAGAAATACTTTCTGATAAATTGGGCTTGTCAGTTTAGATTCATTTACACTCACGTTACATTTTTCTTTCGATCAAGTTCCCTAAATTTTTATTTAGGTATAAAATCACTAAAGCTATAGCAAAACTGTCCTTTTCTCACACCTTCCCCATGTTTTATGCATCACTGAACAAGAATTTGAAAAGTTTTGTCCGGGAGCGTGTACTTATGTACGCGCGTCCGAAATTATACTTCTTTGGCATCAATAAAAAACAATTTTTAATTGTATGCACATAATTAATTACAATAAAATAATAACTGGACTGTAGAAGGATAGTCAACACGGTCCGATAAAGCTCAGTTTAAATTTGAAATATTAAATAAATGTATATTTTCTTACATTAAGTGTAACATAAATCATAACTACAGCTTCAACCTGTGAATTTTGTGTGACGTATTAAAATTTCAATGCGTATTAAAATTTCACTGTGATAAATTTTTTTTATAACACGCCTAAAGAAGTATAACTTCAAAAATATGGAGACTGAGAAAAACAAAACTATAGCAAAACTTTGAGAATCCAAATATATCTAGCCTATAATAAAGAGTAAAAACTAAAAATCAGAATGGATAATTCCTTCCTAATTTTTATGTTACCTCATTAATGTTAATTTGTTGTGCCCATAACGAATAAAATTGATCTTTTTATGATCATTTGGAAAAAGTTCTGTTTTATTTGTTTTATTTTTTTTTGTTTATTTTACTAGAAAAAAACATGGAAATTTATTGGAAAAAACCATAAAAATATTTTTAGTTTGACCACAACATATATTTTTTTAAATAACACGTTTTATGAAAAAAAATTTCGATGTATTTTCGATATAGTTCTAACATGTAATATAAAAATATGTACATATTTATATATATATATATATATATATATATATATATATATATATATATATATATATATATATATACATATTTATATATATATATATATATATATATATATAAATAATGTGGTAAGCTTGAAACATATTTATTTATTATTCTGAAAAGTATTTTATGATGTTTGAGTAAGTAAGATGTTTGGATACAATATACAGTTGTTTGAGAAAGATTCCGGAGCCGCCAGGTCTTATAGACCAGAGTAGAAACCTTGAAAAATGGTAAAATGTGAATAAAAATTATAGTAGGATGAAACCTATTGGAAACGAAAGAGTATATAACAAAAATAAAAGGGAAAAATTATTTACGGGCGATCATAGATCGGGAACGTTTTATCTTGATTTCCGGCAAAACTACAAGTCCTATGGGAAAATGTTAAATGTCCAAATTGGTTATAAAAAGATCTACAACATTTGTATTTACACTTTGTTCAAATAATATCAAAATTTTTCGATTGAAAATTAGGATGCTTTTTCGATATTTATTCAAAATAAGGTGGAAAACTGAATAATTTCAATAAAAAAATTACAGTGTATTTAAAAACATAATACGGTAAGTTTTCACCAAATTTCGTGGGAAAAAAAATGGTTTTTTAGTAAAAGATAGAAATAAAAAACCAGAAACTTGGTTATTTCAATTTTTCACATAAATTTTGAGTTTCAGGAAAATAGATCATGAAAAGTGGAGTCATTAACTCTCGTAAAGACAAACCTAGAGAAAAAATCATACTCAATTTTTCATGGATTCTAACTCTAAATATTTTAAAGAAAAATAAAAACATTATTTTGTTCTTTCCCTAACGTTGAGTTCGCCCCGCATTTAATAAAAATGGAAACCTCCTAATGAATAAATGCTTCTTTTTAAAATTGTTCCAAAATTTTTATTTTAAGTCACTTTTCAACCACTAAGGTCATGCAATGACTACAATGAGTATATTCTATACAACAACACACAGCATTCCTAGACGGTTACCCATCCAAGTACTGACATAGCATAATGTTGCTTAACTTTAGTGATCGGCTGAGATCAGTATATACGTCACGTCAGTTCATTCCAAAATTAAATCCTTTATTGAAATACTCTATTATTTGAAAATAAATACAACCTATACATAGAATCAATAACAGATTCTCACATATTGATAGATGAGATATCATTTTGAGTGTGGTAAATTGATGATTGGTGTGATGATCGACTCAAATCAACTCAATAAAATCGGTTTTTCCTAACAATTTTCAATTTAAATTATTTATAGTGAAATGTGTAAATATTTACATTGTGAAAATGGTTGTCTTTCATTTCACCAAACATATCGATATATATATCTACTAATATAAACAAGTTTAGAACTTGCAAAACTATAGCAGTAGATGCTAGAAATAGAAGGAGATGGCATGAGACAGAGAGAGAGAGATGGGATAGGATGAAAAGAAAGGACTTCATCTAGAGATATCAATTGCCTTACGTTGTATTGTGTTGTGATTGTCAACGTACTAAGTCAATATATTTTATATAAAAATAAAATCATAATAAAGAAAAGTTTATTGAGGGTTTTTTTTTTTAAATCACATTGTAAAACCCTCATTTATATTGAGTGAATCGAGAATATTCTCCAAATACGAATTCTCCTTTGGGATATCTTTATTTTACTAGCAACCGGTCTGGTTTCTCAACGTGCCACTGGATCATTTACCATGTTATACGGTCTTAGACCTTAGACCTTTCTCGAGTCATTTTCAAACGTTAAATAAAACGCAATCTAAATAATTATAAAAATTAAAATTGAAAACTTCTATAAATAATTACCATGTGATCAATTACCTTACTCTATCGGTGCCAAAAAATCAATTTTTTAGCTGACCGAATTGTCTTTTTTCTAAATCATATATAATATATACTAGAGGTCAATAGTTATTTATGTCATTTGGGATAGCTTTATTTAACTAACAGGCCAACTGGCTTCTCAACATGCCATTCTGTCTTAACTTTAAAATAAAGTATTTCAAAAATTAAAAAACCAAAACTACATAGGAGAAAATTGTTTTGAAGTCTAGTAATCATTCAATATGTTATCTGGTCGTTGTTAGACCTTCTTCGAGTGATTACAAAATTAAAACGTTAAATAAAACGCAGTCTGAATCCTTAAATTAAAAAAAAGCAGCCTTCAAAAAAATGAAGTAAAAATTGTTTTAAATTAAAAACTTCTTGTGATCAATTACCTTACTCAATGGAAACCAAAGAGTTATTTATTAGTCGAGGAAATCATTCGCACCGACTTCGAACGATCATTGGTCACAAAGAAATTGTTTATAGAAGTTTATAATTAAAAATTTTTTTTTTCTTTATAGTTCATTTTTTTGAATGCCGTTCTATTTATTTAAATTTTTACTTTAAAGTGTTGTGGAAAGCTTTTATAAAAGTTGGAAAGGTTTTAAAAAATTCACTAGGTGACAACACCTCGGGGGTACACAATTACCAATGAACAGGAAGGAACACATATTTATAGAAAGTTATCTTTTTAAATAAACAATCGAATATATCAGAAACTATTTATTACTCAGAATCCAAAATTTTGGCCACTTATTTTGAGCTTGATAACCTTTTTATTTTTCGAAGTCGGTTAACGAACAAATGAAAAGACTTCTAAGACATACCAATCAAAATCAATAAGTAATACACCAAAATAAAGATTAAATAAATGTGTTTCACTGTTAAAAATATAATATAAATAAACCTCGAGGCTTGCAAATTCACAAGTATTAAAAATTGTTTAAATTTGTTAAATTTTCTTAATGATTTGTGTGTATCGAGTACGTAATGGAGGTGGCATTTGTAACTACGATTACAGTGTAAAAGCGACTCGAAAGCTACGTTATATAGAAAACGGATACTCCAATAGAAAATCGCATTATTATTTATTTATGCTCAATAGCTGTAATTCAAATTTTCCCGTTTCCAACTGCAAAGAACAAAGAAGCTGCCATACAAAGTTCCTATTTACCTTCCCCTGCTCTTGGGATAGAAAATTTCAAAAAGATATTTTTTTTAGTGGATTTATAATAAAATAAACCTATATTTCGAATTGCAGCTTTCCAGGAGTAGTAGTTTTAACAATGTGTTGATAATCAGACTGAGGAATAGGGTCAAAAATAAGCCTAGAAAATTTGTAGAAGAAGGTTTCTTATGCCCCAATTTCCTTGATCAAAATATTTTGTATTCTAAAAATACGTATTCCGACTACAAAATAGTCATAATCAGTATGAATTAGCTAGTCGTAATGATTCTCTGTGGAGATGTTACTCGTTGCTAATTTGGTAACGGTTTGCTGTGCAAACAAATTCTTTTGATCTAGAAATCGGTGTGAAAAATCGACAATTTATTCGTAGAAGCCTAGAGTTCTCCTTAAAATTATTCATAAAATAAAATTAGATTGATTTAATAAAATTTAAAATGCTTTTAATTGTTAAGAATTAATTCAGTTCATAATTTATAAAATTTTGCATAAATTTCGTTTTGAAAAATTACATTTCCCACATTTTCAGAAATTATTTGAAGCTGCATGAAAATTTGTGTAAATCGTGTTTAACAATATGAATATTATTAAAGAAATTAACCATTTTTCGAATAAATTTCGATTTTTTGCCTTTGCAACTTTTAGCTTCGTCTTATTTTATAATTATGAGTATACTTTCGACTCAATTTTCTGGATCAAAATGTTTTGTATTTTTTAAATACGTATTTCGACTATAAAGTAGTCATCATCAGTGTATGAATTAGGTGTAGTCGTAATGATTCTCTGAGAAAATATTATTCGTTGCTAATTCGTAGTCGAAATACGTATTTATAAAAATATTTTAATCTAGGAAATTGGGGTAAAAAATCAATTTATTTGTATTTAACAATGTCTTAACCCAAACTAAGAAATTTCGCTATATTGCGAGTGTTCGTTTTATGCTAGCCACGCTATATCACATTTATGTTATCTGTCTATCGATATATATATTCAATAAAAAATTGACAATATATTGGTTGTCTTTCGTCTCTTTTTTATTTCTAACAGTCATCATTATTCATTCTTCAAAATAGCTCTGATGGGAGCAGAAGAACTATATAGAAATGGTTATTTAATACTGTCTGTATGTACCTTTTATGTACACAAGTGATAAAAAATATTCACACTTTTTTATTCAGTGGTTATCCCATTTTTTTTATTTTTTTTTTTTATTTGATTGAATCTTTTTAACAGATTTGGGTATTTTTAGATTTATAAAAATATCATCATTTATCACATTAAGTGACAATGCATTTTGAATGCCCGTTTGTCTCGTTGTCTCGTTCGTCGGTCTAAATCATTCAGACGAACGCGCATAACGCCACAATTAATGAACCAATATTTCTAAGTTTGTAGTAAACAAAAGATTTTCAGTATGATCCCATTTTTGGAACATAATTAATAAAGAGACAATGAAAATTAAAAAAACATGAGGTCAGGTTAGAGTATATAAATGTGGTAATCGCAACCGCTAGACATTTGGTCCTTTGTACCCTCATTTTAGAACACTTCATCACCTGAAGTCAAAAATGTCTCCCAGCACATGGTGACAATTTTATTGTTATTATGTTGTTGGAGGAATCAGTTACTTCGTTTTTATCAAAGCTACAACAGTGTGATTAACCAACCAACTCTTTTTTTAATATAATTGATCAAACTTCCGCTGTTTGGAGTCAAACTTGCTACCTCCAGTTTAAGTAGCTAAATGGATGAAGATATTACTGTCTTTACTCTCTTGACCACTGAGCTGGCCACTGGTTTTTGTAAGGTCAACTTACTGTCACATTTTATTATATAAATGTCGAAAATGTATTTTTTACATTATTGTAACTTTTTTGGATGTTTATTTTCAATAAAATGATGACAATTATAATCGCTTTGTTTTAAGATCCATGTCGTTTTATCAGATATCAGAAAAATATAAAAATATCCAATTGTTATATAAACATTACAATGATTTATATAACAAAGTAACAAATAGAAAATTAATAGATTTATTATTTATTTTGTGAAAATCCAATTTTGATAAAAAAAAAATGCACATCTAATTTTCTTCGCCTGTTTAAAATGTTTCTTTTTTAAATACGAATGCACTTCGTCTTCTAAATATATCCCTTTATATTTCTATTTTGGAAATATAAAGGGAAAGTAGGTAAGATTATTGTGAATGAAGAAACTGAGGGTGGAGTTGATAAATATACACCTACGGCTTGTGTTTAATTATCAGGTATTTTACCTGTATTGGTAAACTGAAGGGATAAGTTAGAACAAGTTTTATGGCTTTTTATGTGCTCTTAGTACCTGGTTAAAAATGATCTACCTAACCATAAGCGGCATTGCATTGTGGGGAATGATAATCTATATTATCAAGCCCTCAAATTTAATTTTGGGCATGATTAAATCGATTGAGCTGCCCCTTTCAGTTTATAAGTTGAGTTTGGTTGCTTATTTGAGCCATCGATCAGTTAGCCTTTTACTATATATAAGCCGTATCTTAAAGTATAATAAATATATTATTGTATCGTAAAATAATATTTTTTGTACATCAGTACCAAACCCCATGTATGTTTACATCATTACTTATATTATATTTGATTAGGGACAATGCATCATGAAGTCAGTCATTCATTGATATTTATAATAAAAATAATAAATATTCTAATTAATATGACATTTTATTTATAATAAATTACGTTCATAGTATCTTTTATAATATGAATACGGATATTATATTGTATATGAGACAAAATAGGTTGCGATATATGCGATACCAGTTTTTTTAGCTCAGTTAGCTCAGAGAAAATAAAACAAAATATATTTTGTTGATACTAAAATTGAATCGGTCATAGCGCTATATACAAAGTGATCCTTTTTTTGGAGTGGAAAGAACGATTAAAATAATTCATATACCCAAAATGTACTACTTGAAGCTATCAGTTGCAAATAATTTAGTTTGAGGTAAAATTTATAGCGCTAAATTCAGAACATTTTTCTAGACATTAATTCATTTTGTAAAATTATTGCAAAATTGGTTTTTGAACGCCCCAAATACATCAATAAACAGTTTCATCGCGTCGATTTAAGGTCCACAATGTTCCATACCATACCATAGCACATAGAATTTAAATTGTATAATAAAACGCCCAAATTAGTATTTGCGCGTTACGTTAAATGTTTTGCTAACACTTCTGACTGAGAAATGAAAGATCCTAGGTTTCGATTACCGGCCATTCGAGTGCTGGTTTGAACTTTCAATGATTGTGTTACAACATTTTACAAAATTTGTGTCAAAAAATTGGTATTTCTTGAATTTCTGCATTAGTTTAATTCATACCCTTGTTTAAATATATTAAACGCCAACTGTAGATAAAAATAATTTTAGATTAACTCATTTCTCGAATAATCATAATATTAATAGGAAAGATGCAATCTAAAAAATTTGCTTTTTTACCCATCAAAATGTGAAACTAGGTTCAATAAGAAACAAAATTCAAAAATTTAATTAAAATTGATTTAAATACGAATAAGTTATAATCTCTTGAACATTGTTTTCCATCTCTTTCTTGCAAAAAAGTTTTATAGGTGATTCTACGATAAGCGATCATTTTATATAGAAAAATCGCACAGCAAAATTATTTATTATTAATTAAATTTATATAACATTTTTATTCACAATCAACTCATTTGTGGATATCAATATTATTTATCTGAAATTTTGAAGGAAAGTGTATATAAGTGCCATGGACATTGATAGGACCTCTTATCGTACAATGACCTTATGTATAATCACTATGGAGATGAACATGTATGACGTTATTTATGCAAATCTCCTTCTATGTTTTATTAAGAACTTTGAACGTCCATATCTCAAAAACAAGAATGCAAGAATTCTGGGGAAATTTAATTCAATCTTAAAATAACACACAAATTAAGTAAAACAAGTCTAAATAATATGAAGGGAATGGGAAGGTGTGCAGCTATGGATGACTTTGTTAGGAACTATCCCGGTATTCACCATTGCGCAAACCATATCTTATTCTTGCTAGACTATCTAAAATACTTTACTTTGTTTTAGATGCGTACTTTGCACACTCCCAGTGTTCACCTTTGAGCAAACCACATGGAAAACCATGGAAAAATATTGGTAAGAATATCCAGCACCCGATAGAAATAATCAAATGCCTATCGAATATCACTGAGAAAAGCAATTTGGTTCAAAATCGTAAGGAAATCTCTTTTGTCTCTAGAACTTTCCTTGGGATAAATCTTATTTTAGAAAAATATAATCAAATGCCTTGGTTTAAAATTGTAACGAAACTTTTGTTTCTTTAGCAAATTTCGTGGAATAAATCTTATTCTTGCTAAACTATCTAAAATCCGTGACTAAGTTTTAGATGTGCACACATTGCACAGACAAGCTATAATATATAACATATCTCCAATGTATTCATTCTTTTACTAAACAAAGTTGTAAAACATGATAATTAAAAAAAAAAAAAATATTGTAACTGTGAAAGAAAGAAACAAAATAGGAAGGAAAAAGCAAAAAAACTAATGAACGGAGATGGAAAATACCATATTGTACCATTTTTATATGCGAACAAATAAATAATAAGTATGAACATATACCATAAGGCAGAGGCTAGTGGTGTAAGTTTAGAATTAACCAATAGAAAATAACAGAGTTAATTGTTTGGATACACGAAATATAATTGAATTTCATTGTATGGGTTTGTTTGTAATTAACATTCATAAAATACTATAATTATCCAGTCTATACAATTATATTTTTATAATAATAATATGTATTGCTGTTACCTACCTATATGTGTTTATTAGCTAAATTTCAAGTAAAATTGTGGAAAATTCAAAAATTTTACGAAAACATATTTCAAACAAAAGTTTTTTGATTTAAAAAAAAATAAACATTTTTTTGTATTTGAACTTTTCATCTACATTTTATAGTTTAAAAATTGGATAAAGGATCAATTAGACCCGATTGACCGATTTTGCACATTCACGAACTAAAACTCACTCTTTATGTTTAGAATACGTCACCAAATTTTCAGCTCGATAGCTCTTTTTTATTTTGAGCTATCGTGATAACGGACGGACGGTCGAAAATGGAATTAGATGTTTCTATGAGCACCTTTACCACAATTCTATTTGTACGGTAAATATTAAGTAGCGTTACAAACTCTAGACTAGATTTAATATACCCTGACATATTATATATGTCGAGTATAAAAATAATGAAAATATTAACCCTAGAGAGGGTAACTTTTTGTGCTAACGAACAGAACATAATAAATCGTCACAGGCAACATGAACTGGAAATGGAAAATTTAGCATACTGTTAACAAATTGAATGAAGGATAGTTAGAATAATGCTAAATCTAACTAGAATAATGCTAAAATAATGTTTTATTAGAAAAAATTGTGAAAAGCTTTTTCATAAAGGAGCTTACCAGAAGAGGTGAATGATAAGTACCTTAGTATTTTCATAGTTTGACCTTCGAAGTGTTCAAGATATTCAGTATATTTTAAACTATCCTAAGGCACCCGATCAAAATTGTGGAAAATTAATGTTCCAGTTGAAAGGAAAATTTGCGAATATTCTTCGTCGGACTAAACGATTGTATAATATGTCCAAAGTGTTAAGAGGCGAATGATATTTATCATGGATTTCTATTTATCATAGTCTTAAGACAATTTCAGCATAAAATGTGTTTTAGTCTGGCCAAAATGAATAGTATTGAGACTTACGAAGTAAGGAAACTATTGCAATTGGTATTTGATTGGTAATAATCAAAAACGATAATTTTTAAATTTGGATTATAAGAATGCTTGAACAAAAAAAAAGCGGGTGTATTTTTCTTCTACAGACGTATTGTTATTAGGAAAAATGATGGTTTTCTTACAAGACACTGAGGAAGCAATAAGTATAAAAACAATACTCATATATTACAAAATGAATAGTTTCAACGAATCTTACTGGAGAGTTGTGAAAATGGTTTAGCAAGTTTTTTTACTATTATTGTTTTAAGAAAAAAAACCCGACTTTAACATTAGTTATTGTTTATTTAAAAACATATAAATAGTCATGGCTTTTAGGTGAAATTATTTGCATTCGGAAATAGATCAAGAAGTTTTTTTAATACTTCGAAAAATCAAATATCCCGTTAGAAATCTTACTAGAATTTTAATATCAATTGCAGTATTGATCTCAAAAAATTTGAATAACAAGTTTGTTAACCATGCCAAAGAATATTACATTTTGAACTGGTGTTAGCACAGTCTTAACCGGGTCAGTGGCCAAGAGAGAAATGGTACATCTTCACCCATTTGAATACTAAGGCGGGAGGTTGCAGGTTCAAATCTAAGCAACGACAGTTTTATAATTTATAATAAAAAAAGTGTTGATTCTACTTACTGTCGCAGCTTGGATAAGAACGAATGGCCTTGCTTCATCCACATCATAAATTTAGTGAAAATAAATAAAGATTAAAAATAATGATGTGGGTGACCTAAGAAATATGAGTCAGAAGAACGGAGGTTCAACTCCAGTACATAAAGATAAATATATCAACATTATTGTGTAATTACTTTTAAAAAAAATTAAAAAACATAATTACTTCAAATGTATATAATGTTGTTTTTCTTTCGCTATAGATAATTTTTTAAATGTCTTTTATCTTATACAAATAATATTCGTTTCTTCATCCCACACATCCCACACACACTCCCTTCCCCCCACATTGTCCACATTACCATCCATCATTTGTTTATTCCTCATTCGTTTTGAATTTTGTGTTTGTAACCAATAAATAAATGGATGAAATACGTGCAAATGAATATTATTAATATGTTTTTTATTTCTGTATTATGAAAAGATGATTATTTTGTTTTTAAAGGTAGTTCATACGT
>JAEMTY010000406.1:0-25000 GCA_020423425.1 Chrysopa pallens
TAGAAACTTACTTTGATAGAAAATGTGATAAACAAAACAACATTGCCAAGCAAATAAATAAAGAAACATTTTCAAAAGAAAATTTGTTATTAAAAACGTAAAAATAAAGTTGTGCAACAACAAAAACACAGTACATACACAAAAAACATGTGAAAAACTAATGAAAAACACAACACGACTTACTGTAAGAAGAAAATAAATATTTACAAGACTTAAAAAATTTATTAAGAAAAAAAAATACAATTTTTATTCAAAAACTAATCGTTAAGAGTGAATAAGAGAGAGATAGGGATATGATGTTTAAAAAGCACACGAATATATAACGGACAGATACGGAAATAAACGATGACGGACGTTAAAAAAATGATGAGACGATTTGATTGAAAGAAAGAAATGAATGAAAATGAAATAAACTGTATTATTAATTATTGTATAGCATTATTATATTATTAATTAGGATCCAAAAAATGAGTTACCTTATTATATAATTATTATTAATTAATATTAATTATTATTATTATTACTTATATAGTTTTATGATGAAATGAAAACAAAACATACAAAAAAAAAATTGTAACAGAGCTTGTGTATTTAATTAGAAAATATCACACACTTGATTGATTTCAATATTTTATAAAAAAAAAAATTCTATTGATATTTTTATTTCACCTTTTCTTTTTTGGGCTTCATGTTTAATTTTGTTTTCTCTATTAACATACAACATAATATTTCAAGCTCCAAGTGAGTTTGCTAACAACCTAACCTTCCTAAGCGTCTACCAGTTTCATTCGCCGGCTTCGTTTTTACGTTTATATAATAAAATATCTTCTAAATAGGTTCGACATATATCTTAAAATTAAGAAAGCTCTGGAAATCATAACCGAAAGTAACATACATCCGAGAAAAATTGGATAATTTCAGGGATTTCGACCGTTAGGTCTTTAGTAATACTACGCATTTCCCTATAACTGATGTATCTGATCCATTTGACTATTAATCAACCGACACTCCTACTATACGCACTTTAACAGAGATCTAAGGGTGGTTGCGGGGGCAGATTTCCCCGGACGCCAATGGCTGGACACATTAGTAATATGATTTGTGTCTTTTGGTTTTTAAGCGGACGAGGAATCACTTTTACCTCGGGTGCCTAAAAGTGTAAATCCGCACTCTTATGATGATTTGTAATTATTTTATACTACGAAAAACAGATGAATTTAAGATTACTCACCTTTTATAAAAGAACAATACTTCGAAGTATTCTCTTCATGTTTGGTAATTCAAAAGATTCTAAATTGAATAATTTTTTTTTTTTTTAATTTTAGTTTAGGAATGCGTTATTTGTTTTGAGTGAAGTTGGGATAATAAAAGAGTTTCGTTTACTCATTTAATTTTTGATTTGGATGGTTTCCATATTCGAATGGAAGCCATATTTTTCATTTATCGAAAGGACCTCGAAATAACAAAATAAGATTATTAACATTTGTGTTTTCAATAATACAAATAATTTAGAAAAAAAACTTTTATTCAAAAAAATTTCATTTTTTAATCAAGAGATTTCACAAACAAATAAATATATTTGTTAGCTAAATATTAACAGATATTTCAAGCTTTATCTTACCACAAAACTGATAACTGATCCGTTGTTAGTAAAATTTTTACAGTTCCTGAAAAATATTTTATTTTCAGTTGATTTCAATTTATAAAATTTAAAAAATATATATACCTGAAATTATTTTCTCGTTATAAAAATTGTATAGTAAAATCTTTATCTTCACAATCTTTCATTACTGTAATACAATAAAACAGATTAAAATGTAGAAACTTGTCTTAAATAAGGGGAATATATTAGTAAGCGTATCTTGGTTAAGAGAAAGCATTAAACAATTAGTTGTTTTCGCAAATTAAGAGACAGAAACGGGTTTTCATAGTTTCTCAAAAGTTGCAGCCCATGAATTTCCCTTTTATTTTTGTAGCATTTTAGACAAGATAACAGGGACATATAAAATTGACTCAAATAGCTCTTAAAACTAGCCCTTTCTGTTTTTCGTTTAATTAATTGAAGGAATAAAATTTCCAATTGAATTAAAATCTAACAAAAATCTCGAAATACTAACGATTTGTCTTTGCTCTCAAAATAAGCTTTAGTACTCCAAAGCTTATTTGATTTTAGTCTCCAAAAATCACATCGTCTATAAACAGTGATACCATATATGTATCAGTTCGAAAAATAATCGAGCGATGTTATGTGACTGAATCATAGGTTAAATTCATGCTTTAAAATAGCTTACCATAAAAAAATCAATCCTTGATCTGCATATTTGTCATAATCCAATTCTTGTAGACAGTATCTATTTGAAATCTTTTGACACCTCCAAGCATATTAGTGGACTCACCCATTGGATAAAAACTCCCAAGAAATCATCTTAAAAATTATTCCATAAAAAAGAAATATAATAAACTAAAAAAATAACTTTACGGATAAAAAAACAACTATAATTTCAAACTGCTTTTAATGCCATTTTTTTTTTTGGAAGCGTTACAAACAAACAAAAATTTATCAAAGCTAGTGAGATTGTAACGCTAAAGGCAATTGTCATTTTACTGTAGTAAATTCTATGCCACACAACAAAACTCTAACCCTCAAACCAAAAAATCAGAATTTTTATACATAATTTGAGCCCTTTGTTTACATTAAAATCGTATTACTAAAACGTTCATGCATGTATTATAAAACTAAATTTTTGTTGATACCCTTCGACCAAAAACTACTTCCAGCAACTGCGCAATAACAAAGATAACATAATATCCGAAAGGTAAGTAAATACGGTAAGTTGGCTAATTTTCTGTTGTCTTTAGTCTCAAAATGTATGATTTAGTTAATCCTTCAAGAAGTGTTCATTCTAAGGATTTTTTTTTTTTGATAAGTTGGCGACTTTCTTATTCAAGAAATGTTAATTTTTTTTTTTAATAAATCAGGTGCTAATTTTATTCCATCCCAGCCCATCTTTCGCCAAGAAAGTCCTCAAGCCATAAAATATAAACATATTTGGTACTGGAATCGAGTAACATAGACTTTGAAAGTCAAAATGTCTATATAATGCATATAAAATAATAGACCACCACTTCTATTGGCGCAACTTCAAGAAAGCAAAGCCAATGGCATCGACATACTAAAATTTGTTTCGATAAGAGACCCATCATTGCAAATATATGAATTTCTAGATATGTGTTCACTTGTGAAACAGTATCTAAAAGCAGCGTTTGTTCATTTGCTTGAAATAGGAAGTAGCTGTTATGACAGATGTCTATACGAAATTTAGAAAGTTATCTAGAAAAAAAAAATTATTCATAATTTACGTTTAGTTAGATCACTTTAGATCTAAGTTGCATACGAAAAGTCTAAAAGTATAGCCTTTACATTTGTTGCACATTTACTATTCAGTTAAATAATTTCTAATAGAATTTCGATCAGTTGTAAATACCATTAAAATTCATAGATGTTAGCTATTTAAATTTGGTAGAGACATCTGTGCCTATTATTTAAAAATAAAATACTTACAAGAATTCAATTAGGTCAAACAATAATCTTTTAGTCATAAATATATTTTAAGTTTAAAATATTTTTTTTAAATTATTAATTATACTTTATTCAATGTCAAATTGTTGTCCATAGTTGTACATAAGTTACAATAAATTTTCTTAATAAGTCATTTTTTTATTTAATCCTAATTTTAAATATTTTTTTTTTCTTCTGTTTTTAAGTAAGGAAGATTATATTTTGTATTGTGAAGGATTTTTTTTTTGCTAATGACATTACTCAAAATACTCAATTTTGCGATTAATTAAAAAAAAAATAATATATGTTTCCAGAAGAAATTTTGGTTTATATTGAATTAATATTTGATATTTTTATAATTTCAGAGTAATCGAAACTCAAGATTTTGCCACCGAAATATTTAGCCAAAATAAAAATAAATAAATCATCGACCAAATCGTATATTGAATGGGGGATCAGTCAAATCTCGAATTTACCGAGTCTACCGGTGTGTAATCTAAATTTTTCCGTATAGGCAAGCTTTGGAAAGCCTGCGTGTGTTTCCTTGAAAGAAATTTTACAAAATTTTTAAATAAACAATGAGTATCGATTAAAACATTATTAAATTTCATTCAGATTTTTCGAATTCTTAAGCGAAGGCATCAATCCATTGCTGACAAGGAAATTGAGGGGCTAAAGATCACATAGATCCAATAGACTGAAATTCATATTGAAATATTAAAATTTTTCAAATTTGAGTCTTATTAAGTTAAGTTTTATGGATCGTTAAATTTGAACAAAATTACTTCAAAATCAAGTTTTAGGTTGCAGCCATAATAGCGTATAATGTAACATACAATGCAACTAACGGGCGTTAAAAGCGCTTGCATTTGACTGGCTTTTTTGCATTTTAAGTGGTTTGAGTTTTAAGTAATGTAATTAGTTTCAAGTGAAATTGGAATGTTTTTTTTTTTTTTAAACTCTTAGATTATTATGTTTTTTTATATAAATACTTGCTTAAGAACTACAAAGAACATTTTTTTTTTGGTAGCTATTACGTAAAACTTGTGAAAATAAGAGAAAAAATTAATATCAAAAAAATATTAAGGATAAAAAGACGCGGTGGGAAAATAATCTAAGAATTTTTTGTGAGTATTTTTTTCGTAAAAGTAAAAAAAAAATTAATTGGTAAAATGGTGATTTTTTTTCATGATGTAGTTACAAGTAAAATTATACTTAAGTACTCCATACAATTTTTTTGTTTTTTAGGTAGTCAAAAGTGTTATTTTTTCCGTCCATTAGATCTCTGGTCATAGTCATTTGATTTTTGTATTTTTAATTAAACCAGTGTGTAGGTATTTTTTATTATTATGTGATCTTTTGTTTATAAATATGTCGTCGTGTCATTCTCAAACTGCGGAAAAAAAATTAAATTTGTTAGTTTTTCAAAATTTGTTGATTAGTTAAAATTAAAAGAGTAAATAATGGAAAACCAAAATAATATGTTGTTTGTTTAGATGGGCCCTTATTATTTTTTTTTTTTTTTAAATAAGAGCATTTAATCCCCTGTTTAAGGTCTTTACAAATCCCCTCATACAACAATTAAAAAAAAAAATTACAAAGGAAATTTTAACATTATACAACATTTGAAAACTTTCTTTCGGAAGGGACAAACTATGAACTGTTTTAAAACTCTTTCAGAACTTTGGCTTCTACAAAGTAAGACAGGACTGAAAATTTAAGTTAAATATATATCCAGTTCCATAAACCACACGAAAATTTTTCTCAAATTGGACAACAAATAAAAAATTGTGATTAAACACGAGGGCAAATCAATAACTTTTTAGAAAACGAATTACTTTTTACTAAAAGAAATCGATTATTCTGAGGTACTCATGTTTACGGGTCCTCCTGAACGATTTTCGCCTTCTGTGGAAGAACGGCCACGTTTAAAATCATTTATCCGATTATAAACTGTTTCAAATACAGCGACAGATGTGTTATGAACTAAGTGCAACCCAGCTAAGCCTTTTAAATAGAAATGCATACACCCCGCTCTAAGGTCACTTTTTTCCATGTTTTTTAAACAAAAGTTGTTCAGTTCAACTGATGATAAAAACAAGAACAAGTTATGAATATGGCTGCAACTTTACCATATAACTAGTATCATCTCTTAAATCTGCGGGCGTCATCTCTTAAATTTTCCAAGGATCTGCCCTAGTAATTGAAAATTGGTAGCCTATACGAGTCTATAAGAGTAAAAGTCTTTATGTAGAGAAACATTAAAAAGAACGAATGATATTCTGAAAATCGAAAAATAAGAATTTATGTCAGTGCCAAGTGTCAAAATATTGCTACGCCTTTCCCAACGATTTTCATAATGATGTTCGTGAATGAAATCAAAATAATTTTTATCAAATTTTAAATTTAACGTATTCTCGGTTCTATGGTGTGCTAATAGATCGCACCCAAATAAGGCATTTCGCTTGGAAGCAAGTTCATTTAAATACCGAAAATCAAAAACAGTGTCCAACGCTATGAACTTCATTTTCTCTTTAATAATTGATTGTAGAGAGCTTTTAAAGTATAATAACGTTATTCAAGCAATTAGAGATCTCTACAGTATTCGGGGCATTTTTAGAGCAGAAAAACTATAGAATATATGTTGTATAATGTTAAATACGTTTCAAGAGGTGATAAAGAAAATTTACACAACCTACCATCGAAATTTTTCAAGAAAATAAAAACAAAAAGAAAATACAATATTCTGTACACAACTCTTACGACAGACGAGAGGAAAATTAGATATAGGATTCAACAAAACATTTATGTACAGACAAAAAAAAACCAAAACAAAACAAAATTATGATTCGAATAAAATGATCCTCTTACCTTTTAATACAATTATGAATCTACACGTTGTCTTTTACGACGTTCGTCCTCATGCCGTTCTTCTGCTTCTAAAACTTTTAATCGAATACCACATATTTCTGCACCATGTAATGTCTGAAAATAAGTAATTGCATTTAAAAATTTCGGTTAAAATTTTACTTTCAAAGTGTTTTTTTAATAGCAATAAGTTCATATTAAAAATTAAATTTGTGGTTATGTTTATAATTGAGCAAGGATATTCATCAGAATAATGTGTGCAAATTCCACACTTTTCCATAATTAGAAAATCAAAACATAACCTATAAAATAAACATTTATTATAATGTTAATGCTAATAAAATTTACTTGTATAAAAATTTCAATGAATATGTAACGTAACAAGTACGCAGGCCTAAGAATTTCTATATTTGAAAAATAAAATCAATCGATTGTAAATTTATTAATTTTTTATGAGTTTGAATAATTTATTTTTTGTTTATACCCAATATATATCGAATCAATCTTGTAAAAACGTAAATTAATTACCTGTCTTGCTTTTTCGGCAGATTGTTTCTCTGCATATTTGACGTATCCACAATTACGATTTGTTAGCATATACACATCAATTAACGAACCAAATCGACAGAAAGCATCACGTAATACGACGACTGGAGGAGGATGCGGGGTACATACAATGAAACACCTTCAAAAATAAGAGCACAAAACTTTGTAAATACAGTTGAACAACATTCCATGATAAATTTGGCGAAAAAGAATTTATGTCCATGTTATAATAAATATATTAATAGTATAAACGCATACATAATTAGTCTATGTAAACGATTATCTAATTTACATTTGACAAAAAACATACTAAGAGGAATCTATTATACACCACACGTTTGAATCAACACAACAATAGCTTCCAATAATACGTATGTTTAAATAACACCATTGATTTTTTTTCAAAGGATGTAGCTATCTTTCCAAAGTGTATATTTTTTACATTTGACTTAGATATTCAAGTTTAGAGATTGCGATATCAATAATTCATATTTTTTATAGATTTCAAAATTATATTTGGACTATTATTTAACTTTCGAAGCAATGAAAGAACGTGTTAGCAAATAAATTCAAATATTCTTACCTAGCTTCAACGGGAGCATCGATTGGAGCTAATGGTTGTGTTGATGGTAAATTAACACTACAAAAAGAATTATCACCCGTGGATGACATTAACGCTTCTGGTGTTAAACCTGCAGCTTTTATTAATTTTGTTGCTTGTGCAATTGTATCAGCCAAATGTGCTAAATCACTTTGTACATTACGATTGGAACCGCTTGTAGATGCATCAAATTTATCGTTTTTGCGCGCAAATTGTCTAGGGATAAATAGAAAAAAACAATTGATTTTAATTTTTCCAGTTTTAATAATTTCTAAGATATAATCCTAAATTTGAATTTTCTCATTAAAATTGATTTAATGAGTAAATAAAAACATCGATAATATTTCAAACAACTTACTGGTCGTATTCTGGTCGTATAATTAAACGAGCTCCTGGAGGGTACTCAAAACCATGTAATTTTTCACGAGCATAGGCAGCAGCTTGTGGATTTGAATAAACAACTAAAGCTTGGCCTCTTGGGCCTCGACCTCGTGGCTGACTTTGCAACTCGCAGTATTCCAAACCTTTAATAAAACAACATTTAAATTTCAAACAAATCAAATCCTTTAAAACTGGCCATGGTTATCTTCAGCATACCTGGAATTATATCAAATAATTTCCATAATTGATCTTGTGTTATTTGCGGACTGGTCAAAACCATTAACTGTGTATATCCATCTAATCCGGTACTTGGTATCATGTCCAATGAATAAAGAGCATTTATGGGCGATTTATTAAATGGCCCACCGCCCATACCACGTCCACCAGCACTCATGTTACCCATTCCCCCACCGCCCATATTACCACCATAATTTTGTGAATCATCATACGAATTTTTTGATTTGTTACGTGGTTCTGCAAATACTGCTTTATATTTTTTATCACAATTTTCGTACGCATTTGCAGCATGAGAAAACCTTCAGGAATTAAAAAAAAATCTTAGGAAGATCTTGAGTTTGAATGTCCCAAATTTCATGTTCACAATGGATAAGGGAAACCTAAGTTGAATTTTTAAACTGTTTTAAAAGTCAAAATCAAATTTAGAGCCTGCATAGGATGATGCCCCTTCCAAGTAAATCAACATTTATTTAGATATTTTTATGCATTTTATCACCCAGAGACTTTTGACTCAATAAATTTAGATCAATTGACAATATTTTTATATATTGGTTTCGAATAAAATTATTTCTGTCTAACCTAAAACGTAGAAATTTTTGAAACAATTACTCACTTAAAATATTTAACATAAGCAAATCCCTTGCTTTCTCGAGTATCCTTGTCTTTAACAACAGAAGCATAATCGATTTCCCCAAACTGCTTAAAATAATCGTGGACATCATCATCGGTCATAGATTTTGGAACAATTATAAATAAACGTAAAATACGTTCTTCTTCGTTACCATCTCGAACTGATCCTTGATCTCGCCTAAATCATAAAAAATAACCTTTTAGTATATGCCACAATGAACCCAGGTTACAATAATTATTATAATATAAACTTACTTGGAAGCAATCATAACTTTAATATGCCGATTAGAATTTCCGAGAACACGGCCGTGCATTTCTTCCATGGCCGCAGCGGCTTCGGAAGTCTTGGAATATTTTATATAAGTAACACCTACAGAAAAATGCAATACAAATAAAAAACAAGAAAATTGATTACGTGAACATGATTTTTAAAAATAAAGTATTCTCTGTTTATGAATATTAAGATCTAAAAAATTAAAAACTGACGCTAATTTTAAGATTCGACGTCTAGTTTCTTATATATTGCGTAAAACTTCTCCAGAGTATCGTTCTGCCGCTATGATTTTAATCTCATAAACTATGCATTTAATCGTTTAATAGAACTGATTTTCGTAAATTTTGGGTAATAATTACCTTAATATATTAATTTTATTGAATTATAGATCCAAATTCTGTTGAGGATTCTTTCAATTTTTTCAAAGCAAATTGCAAAAAATCGAAAAAAAATTTTACCACAAAGTTTGATAAAGCTACGTTCATAGGATCATTTTGACCGGTAGATTTCAAAAATAACATTTATTAAATGACAGAATGCCTAGTTTTTGAGATATTATTTGAAATGTTGTACGGACAAGACAAACGAGCAAATTTCATTGTTATAATTTATAGATCTTAACATTTAAGGAATCATTTAACCAAAATTTCCCCCAACTCTCTGATTATTCAAAGTTTTACAAAATCAATCAACAACTGAGGAGTTAGAATTGTTGAACCGGTTCTAATAATTTGTATAAATTAAATCCCGATCAGAGTTTGGACCAATTTTCTTCGTTCCATTATTTGTTTAATCTTGAGAGAATGATTTTTTCATTACCACAAAACTTGAGTATATTTTATATGCTCAAAGCATAATAATAACTTAAATAAATAAATGGAGACCACGAAAAAAATGAGGCACATTTTATTAAATTCTGGAAACAAAGATAAGCAATTTAAGATCAGTAATGACAGATTTTCAATTCCTTCCTCCTAAAGATCTATTCACACAAATAACCACTCTATGTACACATTCAGTGACAGTTTAGAATTCGTTGTATCATTGTTCCTTCAATGGTTTGTGTATTCGCCCATTAACACACAACAAAAAATGCCGTCAGGCAAATTGTAAAAGTAATGTTGGCAACAAATTTAAAAATGACGTAACTGTGACTGAAGCCGCACTGAATCACTGAGACCTAAACTGTGGCGGACAAGTGTAGATATCCTCTATTAAATTTCACCAAAGAATATTATTTCTGATTGAGTCGGAATGACTGAGCTGTGACGTGACTGACATGTGAGAATAGACCTTAAAGTTTCAATTCTCATGTCTCTCGAAAATGAATCACAATATTTATTTTTTATTTTATACTTAATTGACAACTAAAAAATGCTACTAGATACATGTTTAATTCAATTGTTTTATGGTTTTTTAGAAAATTTTATTTTTTAAAAATATTTTATAATATTGATACTTTCGTATCTTAATAAGTACTCTTAGATGAAACAGTTATCCCAGAAATACAGACTTCCATTTTTTTTGTATTTTTATAATAATAAAACAGAGTGTATATTCTAATATCAGAACTGAAACAAAATTGTTACATACCTTTCCTTTCACCAGTCTGACGATCTTTCACTACCCATATTTCTTCAATATTACCAAATTTAGCAAATGCCTCTCTAAAATCATCTTCTGTTAAACTTTTATTGGATACAATGAATAAACGTGAATTAGGTGGTTCATCGGATGTATTATTTCGACCGTTAAAATTATCTTCCGGATTATATTTTTTTTCACCACTCATTTTTAATACAAATAATATACAATCTGTTTTGTTATTCAATTATGATAATAAACTTACGCCATATATTATTTTTATTGACGTTAACTACTATTGAACACAACACACTCACAATACACATCTAACACATTCACAGAATATAAACCAGATAGCATCACAGCACAGTACTATTCAACTTTCTTGGGGATATTTCATTGGCTTGGATAAAAACACATTCACTTTTCAAAACGGATTTCAAATTTTTATATCAAAATCAATACTTTTTTCATAATTAAACTTTTTAATAAAAATAATAAATACCGATGTAAAATTAGCTAAAAAATATCCGTATTATGTGACGATAGCTATTCCCGTGACATTATGGAAATTTTCATATTTAGTTGAATAACATTGAGGATGATATTTTTAAAGTATTTAATTTTAGGTTTCAATATGTTAAAATCTTAATCTTAAATCTTAAAATCTTATTTCTCCTATAATACAGTGAATAAATTGAAAACTCAATACTCTAGAATTTTCTTGATAAAATACTGAAAGAAGCTAGTTCATTTTTTTTAAGTCGATTAGATACAAAGTAGGAATTTAAAATCCCCACTGTTAAAATTTTTAATAATATTTATAATATTTTTAATAATAAGAGTGTATTAAAAAATTTTCAGAATAATTTAAAGAAATTAAGAATCTGTATCGGGTTTTTTAATCTTTTAAAAATTTCCACATTTATTTAAATCGTTTGTTTATTCAATCTATCAGACGTTCAATTATAAAACTTATCAAGAAATTAGTTCAAAATCAATTAGAAAATTCTATTGAAACTTAATACACAGGAATGCTAGTTAATAAATAAAAAAAGCGTGTAAAAAAGAGCCTATTAAGGCCCAGCGCACATCATCAGATTTTGTAATCAGAAAATCAGATGTAACTAGATAACATGTATTTTATATTAGACCCAGCGGTAAGAATTCTACATAAGACATCAGATTTTCTGATCAGAATATCTTACGCCTAGCATCAGAATTTCTTATAAGAATATCTGACGATATTATCTGAGATTAGACCATCTGTTAGTAAAAAAAAGTAATTAATGAATTTAAAATATTTGAAAGTTCATTGGTTCATTGAGGTTCGTTGTTCGTATCCGATGATATGCGATTGCTTAAAATTTTTGTATTATCAGATTTTCTTATAAGAATTTCTTATAGGACTGTATATGGTGTGCGTTTACCATCAGATTTTCTGATCAAAAAATCGTACGGTATGCGCTGGCCCTAAAACTAGCACACTTGTTATTAACTCACTCTGTATTACAAACATTTAAGATAAAAGACATAAACAACTTATTTTTACTTTCATTTTTTTCTTATTAATAATAATAACATTAATAATAATAATATTAATTTAAAGCTTAAGAAATTTAAATTGTTTGTAGTTTTATTTAACAACAAATATAATTATGTACAATTTATAAATTAAATAGCTGTTACATGTCCGCTTCTCTGAACGATTTTAAGTCTAATATCGACTTTATATCCATACTTGACTTCCTCAAAAATTTTCTTAATTTATACGATCTTTAAAATTAAATTATTTTTGAATAGATATAATAGATATTTTTTAGTACAGTATTTTGGAGAAATGGTTTGGGATGAAAGAAATAAAGAATCAATATTTTCTAAATAATTTTTATAATCGTATTTATTTAAAACAGTTAGACATGATAAAATTATATTGTAAAATACATTTGTGTTAACATTCAATTCAAAAATGTTTTACAAATTTTTAATAAGCCTGTCAACAAAAATTGATTAACAATTATTTCTTGTTTTATTTATTTTTTTTTTTTTTTATTTTATTAAACGAAAAATATGAATAATATATTTTAATTAATTTTTAATAGAATATCTCATAATATAATAGATCCAGCAACCGCAATAAAAAAATGCTATTGATTCCTTTTTTAATTGGATCTCATTCATATAATTGAATCATTTCTTATTGAATCCTTATTCAAAATTTTGAATAGATTTTAAAACGATTGAATTCGAAATAATTTCCTATAGATTCCTATTGAATCCTATACAAATTTTAAGCCTTTAATAGGATTCAATAGGAAATTAAATTTTAACTATTCATTCCAATTCAATTTTAGTAAGAATAGGACTTTTTTTATTAAGGAACTTTTGGAAAAATTATATTTAAAAAGAAAAAAAAATCTTGTAAATGAAAAAAATAACTTTTTTATGTAGGTTCTAAATTGAACCATTCCACTAACCTGAAGTTAGCGCTAACCTTCAGTTGATTCATTTGAAAATTATATTGAACTAAACTATCGTATATATTTATT
Organism: Chrysopa pallens; assembly: GCA_020423425.1. Classification (NCBI taxonomy): domain Eukaryota; kingdom Metazoa; phylum Arthropoda; class Insecta; order Neuroptera; family Chrysopidae; genus Chrysopa; species Chrysopa pallens. The sequence continues at coordinate 13,230 of JAEMTY010000406.1, forward strand.
TATTGAATTTTTCAAATAAAAACTGAGCTTTATTGACTGTGTTGACTATCCTTCTCCAGTCCTTTTATTATTTTATTGTAATTAATTATTTGCATACAATTAAAAATTGTTTTTTTAATGATGCCAAAGAAGTATAACTTCTGACGCGCGTACATAAGTACTGGCACCCATTTTGTTTTTAGTTTAATCAGAGACTTATGAGAATGATGTATGTTATTCATTAAAAAAATTTGATTGTAGAAATTTAAAAAAATTAATTCTTGACAGGTTCATTTAAATATTAAATTTATTAATGGATTAAAGCATATAAAATTGTAACAATTTAGTTGAGAATTATTCAAATTTATTTAAGAATGGTGAAATCGATCCAACATCTTCACAATCTGGTATGGTTTTACCCTTAAATTTGACACAGGTATCGGCACATAATTGACCATCGAAGTATGAGCCAAACATTTTCTTACATTGAGCGCAATTCCGTATACAAATACCTAGAAAAAAAAACAATAAATAAATATATTAATTTTGGAAATTCCTTCAACGACTCTCCCAATGCAGATGCGGATTTAGGTTATGTGCCGCCCTATAGAATAGGGCCTATTCTATAGGGCGGCACATAACCTAAATGGAGCTCTAATAATGAAGATACTGGTATTTGAAATTTAAAAAATTTGTAAAATGGAGCAAAAAAATCATGATTTCACCATCTACTTTTAGTGTTCAATTAATTTTATATAAATACTTTATTTTAGATTGTTTAGCTTGTTACATTTCGTGTAAATGGGCAATATGAAATTTTCGTATAAAATAAACAATACATAAATAGATTGTCAATTTTATTTTTTCTATTTTAAACGAAATGTCATATATAAATGTACAAAAATAAAATTTATATAAAACAATTAAATACTACAAGTAAATGACGAAATGATGATTTTAAAAGTATATGAACAAAATGTTAATTGTATTTTATTCATAAAAATATAATGAAAAATATGGAATTTGTTTTTAAAAATATTTTTATATAAGTTAAATAATAATTTAAGTATAATATTTTTATTTTTTCAATAATGATTCACTACTCGGTTGCGAACACAGTGTGCTTTTTTGAGATATAAGACATTATTTTGTATTTATTGACCATATTTTTCCCCTAAGACTTAATATTTTAGTTCCTGTATATCTTTTATGTGTTTTAATTTAGAAAAAAAAACTAATTAAATGAAAATTTTAACGAATTTTTATCCAGAAAATTCGAAAACCGATCAATATATAGTGTTAGAAATGTTGGAAAAATTAAAATAGACTTACCAACTTCATTCATTTCACATGAAACAACACTTAGAAAATAGATGATTGCAATGAAAATAATTAATTTTCGCATAACCATTTTTGAATTTATATTTTCGAATAAACTATAAGATACCTCGAATAGTTTGTATTGTAGTGAATGCTTTCAATAAACTGATACTAAATTCAGTCGAAAATTTATCTTTTATAGTTATTTTCTAAGTAGAGATTCTACATAAACAATAATATCTATTATGTTAACAGCGTGATTTTTAGTAATTCAATTATTTGAATATATTTTCCGGAAGCTATGTCTAATAGAAAATGCATTAAGAAAATAAATCTCGAGAAAGTTTTAATAATTTTATTTTTCAGACGAGAAATGGAAATTTTATCCAGATTTTTTTTAAATATCCAGATTGTATATTTTTGGGTTTAAATTGAGTTATATAAACCAAAAAATGGTCTGATTGTTTTTTGTATAGAAAGAAATTGGTGTTGGTCATTTAAGGTTCCTATTCGAATAAAAACTTAAAGGGTCTTGCATTGATTCCAATTTGTTCTAATTTCGTCAGGTTTTCCACAAATTTACTTTTCCTATTGTTACAAATTGTATATTACACTACCAGAAATTAATCATTAAAACGCCTATTGGCAGAGCCGGATTTAACCTGAGTGTCACTATCGAAATTTTACATAAAATGAATAAATTTTCTATACAATACTATTTCTAAGTAGGACTTTCAGCAATCGGCTGAATGTCGAAACCTTCAAGAAATTTCTAGAATGCTCCAAGCCCCAACTCGATCGATCTAGTCGTTCAAAAGTTATGTGGGGCTTACATGCTTGTTATAAATGGGTTCTAAGACCTTAAAACGCCGATATCTGATGACAACCTCTCTAACTCAAATTAGATAGAAATCAATAAATTGGAATTTTTGAAAATTTTTAATTTTTATAGCGGGAAATTAAAAATTATGAATTGAAATAATTCTCAAATAACCCATTAATCACTGAAACTTTTACTCAATTTTGTTGATGAAACTACAATATTTATTAATTTTGACCATACTCTTGAGAATGAAAAGAAATTATTTTATTTATTGTAATTTGAAGATGTTTTTAACACCATGACACTTTTCAAAGCATTTTCCAGAATTCGGGGAAAATTTCTTTTCTCACTCTACGAATTTTACCGCTCCTAAAAAAACTGCCCCTATTGCCCCTATTACAAATCCAGGAAATCCAGGGATCTGTGACTTGTCAAATCTACTCAAAATATTCTTTTTACTTTGAATCACCCATATAAGTCAAAATAAATGATTATATAGTTTATTAATATCCCAATATTTTGCTGTTATTTTTATATTATATTGCCACAAATTAATACAAAAATTATGGATTACGAAGTTGCGGTCCAAAACTTAAAATGTACAAAAATTCAAAAACAAAAACATTTAAAAGTTATTACGGTAATTTTTATGCAATTATATACAGAAAAGAATTCAAATGGTACCAAAAATTTACGATTAAAGGGCAATGAATTACGAGACATTATCAAGTAAGTATTTATGTATAATCTCTAAAGGCTGCCTAGTATATTTTTAACTTCGAATTAAGCTAGGTTAAATCTTCATACCCCTCCTAAGGAGGAATAGCTCCAAAAATACCAACTTTTTTGTACGATATCAAGATGGTGTAAATTTAATTTTAATAGTTGTGTTAAATATACAAGTGTTGATTTCTTTTATACGAAAATTTCGGTTATTTGTGCTTGAATTGTGTTTAAATTAAAGTCATTTAACAAAAAATAATAATTAAATCATTTAAAATGTTTTAAATTGTGGTATTTATGTGACATAAATATAATAATTTCTTGACAAAAGTGTCGATAATTCGAAAAATAGTCGAAAACTCGAAAATTGGTATACTTCATTTTTGTCTTATTTTGGCTTGTTTTATCAAATAATTTACAACTATTAAAAATGTGTGTACGCCATTTCCGACTGTTATTAGCCCATGGATTTGTGGTGTGTAGTTTACATGGATCGGGTTGAGTTTTGCCCCCTACGTTCAGCCTGTGATTAAACGACCTGTGTGATTTGTGGACTGTAGTTTACACGGGTCGTGTTGTTTGTTGGCACCCTACGTTCATCCTGAGATTAAACTACTCATAGATAACTTGAAAAATAGGCGAAAACTAAAAAATTGGTATTTTTCCATTTTCGTCTTATTTTGGCTTGTTTTGTCAAAATTCATTAAAAAATCGAGGCGCCACTCATATCGTAATCGAGCCAAAATAAGCTTTTATACAATAGGTATTTCAAATGAACTACAGTTATGGTCTTAAAAGCTTGTAGCGTAATTAAATTTGAATCTATTTCAGAAGACGATTACAGAATTATGATGTGCCAATAATTTGTGATTATATCAAGACTACTCCAACAATTGTAAAATTAGATTTATCATACAATTCAATTGGTGATAAAGGCTTTATTGAAATTGTTTATAGAGTCTTAAATAAATTGGAAAATTTAAAATATTTAAATGTTATGCATAATGATATTACTGATAAAGGTATTCAAGCAATGGCAACATTGGGACAAAATTTAAAATTAACAACATTGAGATTAGTTGGAAATAAAATTGGTTCACAGGTTTTATTTTAAATTAAATAAAAATAAAAATTTAAGATAATATAAGCAACAAATGATCATATATTATTTTTTATATTATAGGCAAAAAATAACTATAATGTTGTATATTTTGCCTATAATGTACTTAAGAAAAGTTAAAGTTCACTCAAAAGTTTCAATACGTCTGTTTTTTTGCCTATATTATTTACTTTGTTAAAAAATTTTCTATAGAGAAAGTTTTATGTAAAAAAATCTAACTATTGGCTAAATGGCTAAAAAAACTTACAATAAGTTGTGGATTTATGTTTATTAAGAAAAAAGATCCTATTTATAAAAATTAAACTAAAAAAATGATAAGTTATATAATGAGTATTGCCAATATCCAAAAAATAGCAAGCTTTTATTGTTTATTTCAGTGAAATATAATTAATAATTTCATAATTTCAGTGGAATATGTTAGGGGGAGGGGACGGTGTAAACCATTTCAGATTTAAATAAAAAATTGTAAAAAATAAGTACAATCAATGGGATATTTCACTGATTCTAAACTTGCTATATTTCACTTCGTACCAAAAATTTTAAATTAGATTTAAATTGATTTAAAAAAAAAGAAGACATAGTTTATTAAAGATTATTTTCCATCTCTTTCTAAAAAAAGATAGTATTTTTGAATGTTCATATATGACTTATTTTTACAAATTTTTTAAAAATTATTTCATATTCATGTTCGTGAAGTAAAAACCAATTGAAGCAATAAATTTAGTAAAATACTCTATTAGTCATTTCAAACAAGTTTTTGAAACATTAATTGATTTGAGCAACTTACATTACATAAACGTGAAATTTTTGTGGATTCGTTTTAATAACTTGTAAAATCCAAATTTTTAATTTGTAGGGAGGTAAATTAATTGGTTTATTATTAGCCACAAATCCTGTATTAGAACATTTGGATTTAGCTGAAACCGATCAAACATTATCAAGTTTAGCATTCATAACGACAGCGTTACGTGAAGATCGTGGATTTAATAAGAATATTAAAGTATTAGACATTTCAAGAATAATACCAAATTTTTTACGTTCACAATATCAATCGGGTCATTTAGCTGAAACTATTGGTGATATGTTAAAAGTAAGTTGAGAAATATATAAAATTTATACGCTACAAATATAAATAATAATAAAATAATTTTTAATGTATCATATGTTTATAACAGACTAAAAAGTATAAAATAATTTCTCTAATTTCAAACGAAAAACACGAGGCGCAAGCAGCAGCAACAGTTGAGCTATTAATGTATCAATTGTCTACTGCATGCGTCTCATATTTTCGTTTGAAATTAGCAATATTATTTTATACTTTCATGTCCAGCGCACACCATTTTCTGATGAGAAAATCTAATGGTCAACGCACACCATCGGACTGTACAATAAGAAATTCTTATAAGAAAATCTGGTCATATATCATACAAATTCATAAGCATGCGCATAATCTCGGGTATCATCGAACTTTCAAATATTTTAAATTTATTAATTACTTTTTTGACTAACAGATGGCCTACATCAGACAAAATCGTAAGATTTTCTGATCAGAAAATCTGATGGTGTGCGCAGGGTCTTAAGTTTTTAGTAATTGTTATAAAACCATTACAAATTATTTTAATTTTATTATCTTTTGCTTTTTAGGGATGTGAATAAAATTTTTAGTATAATAAACGCAATTCTTCTTCTACTCTTTTGTTTTCGCCTTTTTTATTTTCTTCATATTTCTCTACTCCTTTTCGTTTTTCTTCCTTTTCATGCATTGCCATCCACTTCTGAGCTTTGGTTCAAATTTCAAATGTCTAGCTCATCGGAAATTTAATATTTAAAATTGCTTTTATATATTATTTTTTTCTAGTTTAATAAAATTTTAGTAGAATTACACTTACAAAAATGTGATTTGGACGGTCATGATATCGAATTAATGATAATTGGAATGAAACACAATACCACATTAAAATTTTTAGATTTAGGATATAATCGTTTTAGTAATATGGGAATGGAATTATTAGCAAATTATTTGAAATCATCTGGTTTAATTGCATTAAATGTGGCTGGAAATTCAATTGGTAATATTGGAGCACGGTAATTCATATATCTTTATTACCTATTCCATTTTATAATTCCAAATACTTTATAGCACATTTACATTTTGCATAAAATAGTTTATGCAAGAATTTCAATTTTTACGTAATGTAAGTTGTATATATTTAAATAATTTTGGATTACATACAAGATTCATGTAACATAGATGTCAACAAAAAAATAAAAGTTTCAAAATTTGATTCTACTCAAAATATGTAAGGTAATTTTGACTAAAAAAAATTTATTTGAGGATTAGTAATGGTTTTTAAATAGATTTATTTGAGGATTAGTTATGGTTTAAAAAAAAAAAAATAGCCTACTATCTAAAGTAAATTAAATTGCCTTTAATAGAATTGAATAGGACTTTTATATTCGGGTAATCTTTCTTTTGTAGTGCTTTAAGTGCGGCATTACCATTTACAAAAATTCGTTTACTTGATATTTCATCGAATCGAATTCAACAAGAAGGAGTACATTTAATTTTATGCACAATCCGAAAACCATATAAATTAAAATTTTTCAGTTTATGGGGAAATGAATTAACTGATTTGACGAATAAAGTAAGTAAAAGTTAACGTAATTTTTGGATAACGTTATAGCGTAGAGTTTTAAAAATTCAACCCATCTAGTCGAAAATTCTGATTTCATGTTTTAATGTTAAAAATTTTTAGCTTTTTGTATTTAAGGGGACAAATTACTCAAAATGAGACATCTATAGGTGCTGATAACTAAATTTGTCTTCGGTTTTCATCTTGAATTAAAATCGATATTGATTTGATAAACATAACCCCAAAAATTTAAATTATATGTCTATGAAATATATATTAACTTATTAAACCATAGACTTCACAATCCTAACATGTAAAAAGAAGTTTATAAAAGATAAAATTTCAGACATTACAACAAATATATAGCGATGATATTATCAATCCAAAGTATTGTGATGTGCAAGTTTATGTTGTGGATGGCAAACACTATGCAGCAAAAAATACAAATAGCTTATACAAACACCAGTTTTATTGTCAATTGGATTATGGTTTTGTTCAACCTGTGAAAATTATTCGAAATAAAATTGAAGACGACAATGATGAAGCTGTTATTAATTTAAATTATTATCCAAAAATTTCCTTGATTGATTAATATAAAATTTTTAACGTTCAAATAATTAGAGAAATTTTGTTATCTATTTTCTTAGCTAATTGTGCTATTATTTACTGAGATAAATCATTCATTACATATATTTTTTCATGGAACACAAACCTCGATCTGTTATATTACTTAGGATTAAAAATTATTAAGGATTCAAAAAAAAAAACATTAAAACACTATAAGAAAAAAAATATTTTAAAATTTTATTAAACAATATTTTTAAAAGTATACATTTACTTTTATTTTAAATACATCTTATCAATTTTCTGCATACTGATACCCGACTTACCATACGCAACGGTACAAATTGTTGTTGGGGAATTATTTTAAATGAATTAAACGAGATATGTTTCTTTTGTATTTAAGTCAAAATGGCCGTATTACAAAATACTGAAGGTTACTTTTCAGTCTAATCGCTAAAAAAAATTACAATCTAGACTAAAACTTATCCTTACGTAATTGCAGCTATTTATAAAACCGTTCGTACCAGACGAAGCAAACACAAAATAAACAAATCCGAATAATAGTTTAAGCGACGATCAATCATTAATATAGTGTGTTCCGTAATAATCGCAGGAGAATATTTGTGATGTAGAATATAAAATTCGTAAATAATAAAATTCGAACGTCCAATACTTATAATGAATTCAATTCATAGCGATGGACAATAAGCGGTGGGAGATATAGAGAACCAAATTCCAATAAACTGTATAGAATTAAGATATTTGTTTGTATATAGTTCAATCACTGATTTCATACAGACAATTGAAATTCGATCCTCTAATTTCCTCGGCTTGTCACGCGTCGATCTGATTTCAATTCAAACTTACGACATTTATGTAAATTTCGATTGTTATTAATAAAATCGAAATTTTTATAATACGCATAGTGGTAAAACATTAAAATTTACGATAATTTATATCAATTGGTTTTTTTTTCAATAATCTGCATTTTTAATTTTAGAAAAAATTGTTAATTATTAAATTTTATTGTTTTTAATTGCTTATAAAATTCCAAGTTTATTAATATAAACCTAGCTTGCTTGTATAAAATACTATGATTCTTTAAGTATCGTAAACAATTTTTCAATAAAAAATGGCTCCTGTAACCAGTTAATTTGAAATAAGTTAATCATTTTTCTTGACAGGAAGCGCATTCTCAGAATAATATGACAGTGACGAAATTTAATTAATGCTATTATGGAGTTCAAATCTTAAAAACCAATAAAAGAAATAAAAATTTTAAAGCTATCAAAGGAGTCAGAGCCAAAGCCAAACAAATACTGGAATTGACCTCAAAATCCTATTATTTACACACACAATTTTTTTATAAAATGTAACTCATAAGGTTTAAACCATGTTAGATAAAAGAAATTAATTCTAATTGATCCTCTCTTAGACTATAATTGATATAAGACCTAACGAACATCGACGACATTTGTACACGCGGACACATTAAACTGATCGTACCTATAAAAAACTTTTTTTTGGAAAAAAGGAACGTGTGTTTGTTGATTGTGAAAAAAGTTATAAACATTTTTTGTTTTTTTTGTTTTTTGTTTTTGAGGACTGATTGGATTTATAAGAAATAGGGAGTTGTATTTCTTGGTGGAATGACACGTTCTGAATCAGGTACCGCTTTAAATATTTTCGCTTGACGATTATCTGTTGAACTAAATTCTAATATACTGGCAATATTTCCGCAACGATAACAATAATTTGGTGCTGACCATACGGTTACTAATTTATCATCAAACATATATTTATAACCTGAAAACAATAAATAATTTTCATTAGTAAAACCACCAATCGTGTACATTATCTAGGAGACTTATAACTAGAATAAAAAAAAATCTTTTTTATTCGAATTGGTTGCCATCTCTTGTTAATAATAAGTTAATAGAGGTTTGATGATTAATGACATCATCGGGGAAAGCTCCAATCTTTTCCCCGTCAAATATTCAACACAAACCAGATAGATTATCTTCATGGTTGTCGAAGATATCCTATTTTAAATGGTCTCATAGAAAGGACGGCTTACCTTCATGTACTAATTGATGTGCACGACATATAAGTGATAATGCATTTACGTCCATAAATTCATGTGTAACTCGAGCACCAAATAAGTAACCAGCACCTCTTGGACTTATGGACCATGTATCAACATCTTCTGGATCGGACCATACTAAATCACAAAATGCACCTTTATGTGGTATTTCTTGATTACGGTCAATTGAACGAATTTGATCCAATGTTATGATATCGGGGCTTAGACCACCATGTACACATAAAATTTGTTCATCTATTAACTGCAAAAAATTTGTAAATTTATATAAAAATTGAGAAATTGTTTGAAGCGGTTTTGAAAATTGACAGCCTTATACTTACTGCAGCGACAGTTAATAAATCAAAAACTCGACAACAATACTTCCATGCATTAGCATTACCATATTTACTTAAACATTCATCATAAAACCCATAAACTTGGGTGATTTGTCGACTTTCATGATTACCACGTAATAACGTAATTTTATCTGGCCAACGTGCTTTTAATGTTAACAATCGTGTTAATGTTTCTAAACTGTAATAGCCACGATCTACAAAATCACCCATAAATATATAATTTGTGTCAGGTACTTGACCACCACATCGAAATAGTTCTTCTAAATCGTAAAACTGAAAAAAAATTTTAATTATAGTATTCGACAAATATGATACCAAAATTAATTTTACTACTAGTAATTTTGCTTAGTTTTCATGATGGTCAAAAAAATAGTTTTGAATTTTTTATTATTTAGTACTAATAACTATATTGTTTAGGCCAATACAAATTTTGATAAAACTTAATTATGACTAACAATATCGAAAGTCATTAAAAGATTAAAAAGCTAGTTCAAGTTCTTTTTGGTGCGAATGTGATCCGTTTTAACAGGTTTCGAAAATTTTAAAATTAAGAAAAAGTTTACTAACACTATAGAATACGTTAACTCAGGAGTCCCATAGTATTACATACTTCTAGGTATATTTAACTAGCTAATTAATAAATAAAAGTAAATAATATTTGTTTGTTAAGGTTACCTGTCCATGAATATCCCCACAAACAGTCACAGGTGTTGACACTGGTTGTACATTTGATTCTTCTAACAATAAATCACACACCAAATCACATAAACATTTTAAATCATTTTCTGGTAAATATTTGCATTCTTTTGCAATTTCTATCCATTTATCAAGATCTGCCATATTTTTAATTTTTATTTTTTGGTATTTCGTATATATGGAACTTTTATGAATTAAACAACATTGATTATGATTTAAACACAATATAAATTATGGAAAGGATTTCAATGATTTTTTAAAATAAAAGTTTTATATAAATATTTCTTTTTTTAAAAAAATGTTCGGATTACGATTAAAAAAATATTCTGTCAAATTGAAATCATCATCTTTGAAGTATAACCTCTATTGAAATTCGGTTTGGTGGGTGAGCTATACACTTTGTATATTTGTCTATTGTTTGAGGTGAGCTGATGTAACTTTTGAATCTTATCTTAATTAATTAAGATTAGTTACAATTAAGTATCTTAGTCATTATTTAGAAAATAATTCAAAAATTTTGTACACTTTTATTAATTTACTTACTCAAAAGTGTACAGTAATAATACATTTTGGCTCATTTTAGTTGTAAGTACACGAAAATTGATCACAGACTTAAAATTTAATGAAGTCTATGGGGTTCATGAACTGTAAACTATTTTAGCTTAACATTTTAAAAAATTAAAATTTTTTAATCTTTTGATATATTTTTATTTATTAGTAAAATCAAAATCCATCTTACAAACAAATGTTTATGTTAATGTTTGCTAAAGTTAAGAGGGCCTACTCCAATCTGTCTCCCAAACACACCTAAATTTTTTAATATAAACTAAATTTTAAATGTAAAAAAGATTATGAATTAAATACAGATTGTCTTTGTTTTAACATTTTAATTTCTAATCATTTAATGTGCTTCTTTAAAAAAAATCCGATCTCAATTTTTAGAGTAGTTTCTGTGATATCTGAAATCTAGTTACGTATATATCTCTTTCAACTCATCGAAAATCAAGTAAAAACTTTTAATTGAAAATTTTAAAACTTGATGTCCCATATGAAATTGATATTTCGGAACACTATTTGATAATATCTTAAAAAAATTACTCATTTGACGCTTGAGTATATTTGCCTCTAAAAAAATGATAGTGTTACGTTCTATGTGAACTTTGCAGAGCCAAATTCCATTGAGGGTTATGATACACAACGATTTTGTAACCAATCAATACAATATCATATCATGTATTGGAATGTGATTCTTTCATCACTTTGTCATTAGTCATCTATCACTCTATAAATTAGACAAAATGTTTGTACCTCCTTTAATTTTCTTGCTCTGTATTATCTTAGATTTCAAATCTTATAATTGCTTTTAATAATGTTAAGTTTGATGATCAAACTTTTACAAAATAAACTTCCAAAACTTTAATCTGAATTATTAACATTAAAGTTTAAAAAAAAAAAAACATTAAAATAAATTTTT
>JAEMTY010000407.1:0-25000 GCA_020423425.1 Chrysopa pallens
AAATCTTAAATTACTTTTGAAAATCAAACTTTTTGATGTAATTGAAGTTATACTTCTTAAGGTGCGTTATGAAACAATGATAAGAGTGGCATTTTAAGATGCGCACGCATCACCGTCACATAAAATTCACAGGTTGAAGCTGTTGTTATGATTTATGTTACACTTGTAATGTAAGAAAATATATATTTATTGAATTTTTCAAATTTAAACTGAGCTTTATTGACTGTGTTGATTATCCTTCTACAGTCCTTTTATTATTTTATTATAATTAATTATTTGCATGTAATTAAAAATTGTTTTTAAATGATGCCAAAGAAGTATAACTTCTGATGCGCGTACATAAATATACACACCCATTTTTGCAAAACGATTTCTATTCTTTACATGAAAATTTGTTATCGAATGTCATCCTGTTATTGCCTTGACATAAGGATGCACAGTCAGAAGGGTTACTCTGTCAGAACAAGAGATTTTTCTTGGGCTTATTGGTTACTTATAAAAGGATCCCTAATTACTTTATTCTGATTTTCTCTTGAAATTTAAGCAAGTTGAAAATCTTTTGAGAATAAGTTTTAGCTTAAAACATCTACGTAATTGTTCTCCGAGTTTATGGATTTAATTGGATTATTATTCTATATCTTCAACTAGATTTGAAAAGCCTAAAAGGGCTGTACGATCGAAAGAACCCAAAGATGCGTCATCTTACTAGGATCCTCTACTTTTTAAGTGATTTGCGACTGTTTGAGAAAAGTAAAATTGATTTGATGGTAAGATTTTTAATCCCAGAGAAAGGATAGCTCAGTGTGGCTATTTGCTCATTGTAGGAGGGAGCAGTGACATACGAGATATGTGGATTGTTTTTTCCTTTTGTAATAGTGATGGTATATTGCTAGAACCAAACTTTCTATAAAATTGCCCTCAGACAATGTTTGCTAATAGCCTTTACCATAAAACTATAGGGGATCTTGGAAGGTTAGATGATATTTTTCGAACCTCTCCAATTATCCTGCTGCTATAACTATTTTGTAGGTTCAAGCTCCTCTCTTCGTATATATTTGCCTTTCCTTAAAGAACCATAATTTAAATTGGAGTAAATAATGGATTAGGTGTCCCAAATTGTAAGAAATCTTATTAATAAAACAAAGGAAAAACAAGCTAAGCAAAATCAAATATTTCCATATATTTCATCAAAAACAAAAAATTATTATGTATCTCTTCCTCAATGTAAGGCAATATCTCCCAAAAAATTGGAAAACTCTTTCGAAAATGTAATAATCAATCAGCTTTTAATAAAAATGATAATTTAGGCAAATAAATTTTTAATGCTAAAGACAATAATCACATTCTTAATAAAAGTGGTGTTTATCAATTATCATGCACGCAATGCAATCAATGCTGCTTAAGCACGGGCATTTTACATATTTACGACAAAAGCCAAGAATTAAATTTGCTAGAAACACCTGAAGATCAATAAATTAAATAAAAAAACCAAAATTTTACACTTTTAAATAATCAAAATAGACCTGAATAACTCTCGCTTTTATTAAATTTGAAATTAAATATCGTAAAACATTATTGATCAATTCAACCCACAGTTTTGTCATTCACAATTATCTAACCTACTTTCCCTATATGCATTTCCAAAATAAAAGGTTAAATATTTATTGACAATGACTTTATAAGTCAAAAGTGCACATAATTTAAAAAAAAAAAAGAAGTGAAAATTAGACAAAGTTAAAATTTTCCATTATTTTATAAAAAAATAATTTTCACAAAATATCAATCAACTTTCCCTAAAATGTTTAGGAAAATCTTATAACGTATGTGTTTCCTTTCCATGAACCTGTGGCCTGTAACCAGTTTCACATTTATGAATATTATCAAAGAAAATTCTAGAATTTTTCGAATCAATTTTGATTTTTCTTATATCTCACATACATCTCTTTCAAGGAATATCTACAGTTTTATTTTAAAGTGCAATCTGAGCATAGATCTAGCTTTTATCTCTGAATCTACTGCCTAAACTTTATTTCCTATTACATATTTTGCACCAAAGTATCATTAAAATAAGCATTACCAAAGTTTGCCATGTTTTGGCTAGTGTATATCTTGTCTGATGAGTGTAAATTGATTATGACTCTGAAAAACTCTGATAAAAAAACAAAAAAAGCAGATGCTACTGAAAAATGCAACATTGTCCTTCATTTTGAACTAGATATATCCAGTAAAAACAAATATTAGACAATTCAATTGTATTTTACGACCATTTTGATTACCCACAGTTGCTATAGTAGAGACACATCTAATAATAATTCGTTCAATTATAAAACAATATTTCCAAACTGTATAAATATATTTAAGTTTTTAAGGGGGGAGGGCGCGGAGTCGTATAATTTATTGTAAGATGATAAGAAAACCATTTCATTTGTTATAAACAAAATAAATATTTGAAACAAAAAACAGAATATTGCAGCAATGTATAGAAAGAATCCGTTTGTACAAATAAATTATAATTTTACCTAGCTGAAATATACCACCAAGTGTATATGTGTGTATTAGAATTAGAGGCATTTGGCCTCTTACGAGGACAAGGACACCACACGTCATTATATATAATATCAGATACACATAACACAGTGAGTACAACACACACTTTTATTATACAAAAAAAACATTTATACTCCAATTGTGAAAATAATATTTTGTATATGTAGATACAGTTAAAATCGTTTATTTCGCAAGCGGTTGAAAACAACGGTGCGGTTATAGCGATATAAATGCAATATCTCTGCTGAATTCATATATAAACACATATGTTCAAAGATCAGGCATGTGTCGGTTATCTGTATACGTGGATATCAGCAAGAAAATGCGTTTCCTCGAATCTATTGCATTATTAAGTTAATTGGTTTTGGATGTGAAACATTTTCTATAGGCGAGGGTAAACCTGATTGTTGGCGTGGCGATATATAGGTCGTGGCCACGCATCCTCATGCTTTATGTTGAAATGTATGTACTATACGTAGGTAATGCGCAAGCGACTGTGCATAATCACGCAGAGCTCGCATACCTATAGTATATATAGTGTTATTTACTACGTTACACATGTGAGGGTAACTTAAAAATTAATTTCGATGTTTCACATCTGCCAGGCGTCCCCCCGTGATGTCACACAATTTTTTTTTTTTGGCAATGAGACGTATTTTATTACGGTTTGTTGCGTTAGATTCGTGTAAATTTCCAGAAACTTTGTGACCTAGTCTAATTATGTAAAAATCCAAAATTTGTGCATTAGAATGCATGAATTTCAGAAGTGCATTTTGAAGTAGACAATTCTTAAAAATTCAATACTTGGTAAATAATGGCGAAAATGAGTCCACTTTAGTTAATCAAAGCTTTTCTAGCTTGCACGATGATGACGGCGGCGAGAGCCTGCGCAGTACTCGGTGCTTACAACGAGTATTTTAAAATCTTCCTCTGAAGTATTATGACAATTTATCATATATGTGGCCTAAACTCGTTTCACGTGAGTTTTCAAAGTCGCTGAACATGAATATGAGATCACCGGATACCTACAGAGTACTTGGTGTCGTCAGTAGCGAGTATTCTAAACGTCTTTCTCTGAAGTAATATGAAAATTTATCATTTAATTGGCGTACACCAGTTACTCGGAGGTTTTTGAGGTCGTTAAACACGCATTCGATATTAACGAAGGACTACCTGGTACTCGCAGTGGTGGGTGTTCTAAACGTCTTCTTCTGGAGTATATTCTTGAATCGGGTCGGTATAACCGGTTTCTACTGTATATTATAATTATGAAAAAAGAATCATCTACATATATTTATTTCGATTTGTATCAATTTATAAATTGACACAGCTATTTGACTGTGATATTTGTTTTCTATTGATTTTCATATGATTTTCATTTCGTAAATAAATTTTCATTTTTATACACGTCATTATTAATAATATGGCATAACGAGAGAGAGAGAGAGACAGAGTTGGGTTAACACATCCTTTTTAGTTTGCTTCAATTAATTCGAATTTTGGGTTAAATCAGAAACAAATTTCAGATAATTAACAATCTAAAATGGTTAATCTCTTGGCTCGTCTTATGAAATTATAAAATTCAAAACTTTCCTAAAGTTAGACATAAGAAAGTTTTAATAACTTTTTTTTCTTCAGTCACAAAGAAAATAATTTTTATTATTATTCCTTAATATGAAAATTATATCAGTGTTAATACGTTCATACTTTCCAGCCAGACATTTTAAACTTTTCTAAAATCAGATGAAAGGAATCGATAAACGTTTAAACCAAATTTTGTAAATATGCTGAATTGAATTAAAAAATAAATTGTAGTTTCAAAAAAACATTCGTTTAGACTTTGAGAGCTCTTGGTGGGTACCTCCCCTATTAAACATTTAAGCATCTGATCAGGCCATTATTAAGATATATAATTAGCAAACTTGCTAATTAGTCTGCAATAACTGTTTTAATTACGTCAAAAACAAGTATTGATAATTGTTTAATGATCTTCACAAAATTGAAAAAGGTATGCATTTCCATTCCATAAATAACCAAAAATTTCGAAAATCGAGGTGTTTACTATTACTTCCCTAACCAGGCAGTTAATAATAATACTTCGATTTAAAAAATAACAATATTTGATAAATTTTCTCTGATGTCTGGCTGTAAAATCCCTAATTTTTCATATACCTTTCCATAACATCTGTAGCATTCGTCTGTTTTCTAATTTCAGCTTCCACAGATGGCTCATAAACTTCTAACACCACTGGAATAATTTAACATTTTTTTGTTTTTCAGTGAGGCAAATCAATTTTCTTGGATTAATGTCAGACATTTCATATACTTAAGGCCTTCGACTAATTAATGTTCCTAATACTTTCACCAATTTGACTACTTAGATTGGAGGTTGTGGGTTCGAATCCAGGCAGTGACAGTTTGATTAATTATAATTATAAAAAAAAGGAGCGGTTGGTTGATCACTGTGTCGTCGCTTGGATAAGAACGAAGTAACCGCCTCCACTAACAACATAATCACAATATAATTTCCACCTTGTGCTAGAAGGCATCTTTGCCTTCAAATGATGAAGAGTTCTAAAATAGGGTACAGAGGACCAAAAGGTCTATGTATAAGAGACGCGGTTGTGGATTCCATCAGCATATACTATAATCTATGTTCCGTACCTTGACTTGACATACAATAATGTTTGATTTTCTTTCATATTTTCAAACTCTAATCAAAACTTTACGTTTGAAGAGTCTTTGAAGAACTGGAAGGCTTTGATAGAGTGAAGTAAGCTCCTCCAACAACAACATATAAACAATAAAATTGTCACCTAGTGCTAGAAGGCATCTTTGCCTTCAGATGATGAAGAGTTCTAAAATAGGGTACTGAGGATCGAAAGGTCTAGGTGCAAGGAAGCGATTGCGGTTCCCCTCTTAATGTATGTTCCATACCCTGACTTGATATGCTGAAAAGATTACTCTAATAATGTTTAATTTCCTTTCATATTTTCAAACTATAGTCAAAACTTTCCGTTTGAAGAGTCCTTGAAGAACTGGAAGGCTTTAATAAAGTTTATCAAACTTTATCAAAAGATTTTTATCTGAACTAATAAGAGAATTAAACTAAATAAATTTATGTAAATTTTCTCAAAGTATGTGCAGTAATAAATTTTCTCTATAATTTATCCTTCGGCTATTTTTCTAAAACCTTTTCGCTAATAAAAGCAAATGCAAAATAGAATGATCGTATTAAAATAACATTATAATATATAGAACACATTGTAACTTAATGACATCAGGTAGCAAACGAACTGTACCAGCGACAATTTACCTATATTATATCCTATATACGTGTATATAGGCTGTGCTTTTAATTGGTTTCTTAACGCAAAATGGTTGTTTTGACGTGGCATTGTTGAATAGAAGACATTTTTACCCGTTAACTTCGTCATTTATGTAACCATTTTGATGATTCTTTTTTGTGTTGGAAATATCCCAAGGATGGTACCATGATAACGAAGCCAGGATCTGTTGTTGTTCCTAAGGGAAGATATGGGGCAAAAACAATTTTTAGTAAGTAAATTTCATCCAAATGAAAAATACACTGGCTGGAAAGAAAAAAATAGAGAGGCGCCTTAAAAAAAAATAAAGTAAAAAGTAAAAAATAATTTTAAAAGTCTGTGGATTAGGCTAAAATCATTTTGTCCACCATGTGAAGAAACCAGGTGTTGATAGCATGAAAATTGTAATTTTCCGGCTGTCGAACAACGGACATTCTATTTTGTCACAATGGTTTTTGTATTTGTTATTGAACGATCTTCTTATCACAATAAGCAAAAAAATCAATTTCTCTCAATTTGAGGCTTGTGGGAGAAGTCAAAAATTTTCCGTTCAGAAAAAGAAAGTAGGCTCACTCTTCAAAATTTTCGTAGAGCAAAAAGTTGCTATACTTATGATAATTAAACCACATACAAAATTTAAAATGCGTATTCAGAAATTATTTTGGGAATCTAAGCTAGAAGTTGTACAATTTTATGGTGAGGGGAAGAAGTTGTACAATTTCGAGGGGACAAAATTAAATCAAATACGTAGAGGGTCGTTTGAAAAAGACTCAACGAATAATTGACCCAATGAAGTGAAATCTATGTTTTAACAAGACGATTTTGCCAAGTGTTTGTTGGTATCATATTTCGAAATATTTTTTTCGCTGTAAATTTTGATTTTCAACACATTCCCAGAAATGTATCTCGTTCAGGAGATTTCCTATATAGTTTTTGGATAACATTGGACCTTCAGTATTAAATTATTGATCCTCTCACTAACGATACGTTCCTGCTGAGCAGATGGTATAATCCTGATTGATGTCTACCGAGCTACTAGTTATTTATCTATCGCTTAGAAGATTACAACTAACAGGATTAATTTTTTAGATACTCAACAGATGTTTGAGTATCATTATTTGAACTAAAATACAAAAAAAATCCATGTTACCTAAATATGAGCTAAGATTTCTTATGTATAAATTTTTCTTCTACCTTTTATAATTAATGGATCCAATTGGATTCAATGAACCGATTTTGCTCATTCACGAACTTGATCCTCTTGAACCTCCTCTTGGACCTCTTTTCGGTCTTCATGACAGATGTTCGGCCACACGGACATACGGAAATGGACTAATTAACTGATTCTAGTATAACACCAATTCCAAAATTTTCTTTTGTGCGGTCAATTTTTACTAATGTTACAAAGTTTAAACTAAAATTAATATACTCTGACATTATATATATGTCGAATATAATAACGTGAATCAAAGTTAGAATCTCACCCCATATTTAAAATAGATATTTGCTTGATATTGTATATGTATTACATATATATGTATATAAATATAGGCAAGGTATTTGACGCTACACTAAGTGACCCAGTTTTTAAGTAGGGGTAGTGACCTGTTGGCTATTATAATATATATTGCTTGCTGCTTGCTCTACAATAATATATCAAGCGCTACTAGTTCAAACTATATGAACGAACGCGCATTCAATATTCTTCTAACTTCACATACATAATAATATTGCACATTACATATTATAAAAATGTATGACGCACCGTATTAAATAAAATAAATCAAATATAACTAGATATCATATTTCAATAATGCATACTTCTAATATACGAATTCTGTGATCTCAAAAATTGGGTTACGCCATGTCTTTTAAAATATTTTAAACCATTTTTTTTTTATATATAAATGAGAACTCTTAGAATAAATTTCGATTTTTTGTCCCAATTTCTTAGATCAAATTATTTTGTTCTTTTATAAATACGTATTTTGACTACAAAGTAGTCATCATCAGTATGAATTAGCTAGTTAGGTAATGATTCTCTGACGATATTTGTACAATCGTGCAAACCGTCACCAAATTAGCAACGAGTAACATCTCCTTAGAGAATCATTACCTAACTAGCTAATTCATACTGATGATGATTAGTTTGTAGTCGAAATACGTATTTATAAAAATATAAAATAATTTGATCTAGGAAATTGCGGCAAAAAATTGAAATTTTGTTTTAAACCATGTTTCTCTTCAAAAACTGTTCACTGATAAATGACTTTTGTTCCCAATAAAACACCTTCGAATCTCTTAGAAAATTTGAACACTTAGTGAAGTGTCTTACTGTAGAAGTTTCTACAATCGTAGAAACTTTATTTTTCATACCTTGACATTTCCAAAAATTATCTGTTAAAGATTTCATATTTTCCACATGCTTCCCACTCCGGTTCAAGTGGGCTACGCAATTATTTTTGAACATTTTAATCGACGATTCTCTTCAAAAACTGTTCACTAATCCTTTATTTGACCAGTCAGGTAGATCATTTTTTAACTAGGTACAAAGAACACATAAAAAAACCATTAAACTTCTCCATTCATCTTATCAAGATAGGTCATAAAATTGATATTGAACACAAGCCGGAGGTGTGTTACATAATTGCGATAAAAGTAAAAAATTAAATTTTCTAGAAACCCTTGAGATGAATAAATTAAATCAAAACCCAAATTTTACAATTTTAAATAATCAAATAGACTTGAATAACTGCCCTTTATTAAATTTGGAAATTATAAATATCGTAAAACTATTTATCAACTCCACTCATAGTTTTTCATTCATAATAATCTTACCTACTTTCCCTATATATTTCCAAAATAAAATTCATTACTTGATAATGACTTTATAAGTCGAAAGTACACTAGTAATTTTTGAAGAAAATTTTAAGTGAAAATTAGCAAAAGTTAAAAGTTTTCAATATTTTATAAAAAATCGATTTTCACAAAATAAATAATACATTTATTAGTTTTCTAATTATATAACTATAAAAAAATTATGACAAACTGCATTCAATTTATTATTAGAATCTAAAAAGTTAACTACTTTTGGGAATGTTTTCAATCTTTTTCTCGTGACCTGACAAGTAAAAGATCCGAAAAATGGTACTATGAAAGTACATTTGCATTTCTGCGATTAGAAAAGTCTATGACCCAGGCACTGACGATTTAGCTTTTCTATTGTTGAAAGAATTTTAAGAATCGCTTCACTATTCCCAAATATTATCCACTACAAAAAAAAATAATAAAAATAAATCCTTGCCTATCTATAATTTAACGTAAATAAGTAGCATTTATTAACATCATAAAAATTTATTCGGTTTAAAACATAATCGGCAATAGAAAAAAACTTATTTTAAAATCAACTCGATTTGTTATTTTGAATTTTGTATATCTGTTTAATATTTTGGGTGTGGATTTCGTGACATTTGGATATTCTAACAAACAGCGAAGCTGAAGGAAACATCCAAATTACAAATTACTAAACAAACAAATGCATCAATTGCGAATTTCAAGCCAGTTCTAAACTAAATCATTCTAAGAAAGATCAGTACTGGATAGGAAAAGAAATTGTATCAAGGAAATTTTTGAAGTTTCTGTATTTTTTCAGTTTTTACAACTTTTTTTGAAACTTTTTGAGTAGCTTTAAGATGATCAGTTCCCAAAAGTCTTTTTTACGCTCATTTGACTTTTCTAAGATAATTTTTCACTTCTAACGGGGATCTAATATGAGTTATATCTTCAATCTCCCTATTTTTGTATGTTTGTATACAAACATTGTTCTGACTGTATTGTCGATCTCCGATAGACGTAGAATTTGTTCTATTCTAACAATCTTTCAATAAGAAAACTATTTAGGTGAAAATGCAATTTCTGCTTAGAGCAGAGGTAAAATGTATACCAGTAATAACTATGATGTAATTTCCTGGAAAATCCGTTTCATAATTTTCTGACTGATAGATTACTGTATTCATCTCGAAAATTTCGAATTGAAAATTTTACAATTATTCTTATTTTTTGAGACGTTTTAATATCTGAAATTTTTGGTGACTTATTCCAGACATAAAAAGTGAATTTTGTGAATGAGCAAAATCGGTCCATTTGTTCCAATAGATCCATGATCTAACAAATACAATTTTTTTTTTAATTTAAAATGTTCAATTATTTTAAAACATACAACTTTAATTTGAAACATTTTTTTGTAGCTCTCAATTTCAGCTGAAATTTAACTAAATAAAATACACTGTCTATTTTGTGTATTTTATGTATGCTAATCTTAAAAGATCACACATTGATACTGAATTATATGTCGAGTATTTGAACAATAAACACTGTTAGTTGTGATTTCCATTTTTGTTTCAATTTTCCTGGAAGTCAGAATAAATTTCTTTCGATTTTTTGCCCCAACCATCACCAAATTAGCAACGAGTAACATAGAATCATTACAACTAGCTAATTCATACTGATGATGATTACTTTATAGTCGAAATACGTATTTATAAAAATACAAAATATTCTGATCTAGGAAATTGGGACAAAAAATCGAGTTTTCGTTAATAATATTCAAAAAAAAACTTGGAAGTTAGGTTTTAGGCCATTTTTAACTTCAGTTTAAGGTTTCTTAGGAGTCTGTCTAAAAATACATGGAAATTGTTAATCTTAATTTGGATACAAAATGTCCCAACATATTTTATTGCATCACAGTGTGTTCAACCTGAATAAAAATATTGATCTAACTTTCAAGAGTCATACACACAACATCTCTTGTTTATTATGCGTCCTCAATATGACAGATAAAAATAGAATTGGAAAATTCTACGAAATTAAAATAAAACGAATTTTCCTTGTCGCTAAATAAAATTTTAATTTGGCCTAGAAAAACACATTTTATGCGCGTATTTTTTTTTTTTATTTAAAAATATAAAAATTAAAATACACCGTGCATGATGAAAATAATTATTCCTTGTTTTAAAATGAACGATGATAATTTTTGTTTGTTTATTTGATATTAGATTGTATTGCGTCTGACCTTAATAATAATTATAATCATTTAAAGGTTTCGGTCAAAACTGTATTATTTTCTGGGACAAGTCATTGACCTTTTTAATGAAATTCGTTTTTTTTTTTTTTTTTTTAAATTTAAATTGATATTATAGTAAGTACACTTTGTTGTTTAACTCACGTAGTCGAAAAATTGTGTCTTAAATTAGACCGGTAACTAGTAACCAAATATTTAATGATGTTGCAGGTCTGTTTTTTAATTTTTAGAGGTTCGCACAAAATTAAAGTAAATAGGCTGAAAAGACCATAAGAGTTATTCTCAATTGATCTTTGAACATTGAAATAGCGAGCATTTAAAGACCAGAAATAATTTGTATAAATTATTAAAACAATTAGTATTTCCATTCTTCGGATGTAAGTACATGATAAGATTAGTCTGATTCGAAAATCTGATGGCCAACACACACCATCAGACAAAAATCTTAATCATGCGCATATCATCGGATACGTACAACGAACCACAATGAACCAATGAACTGTCAAATATTTTAAATTAATTAATTACTTTTTTAACTAAGATCAGACAACATTGTAAGATTTTCTGATCAGAAATTCTGATCCGAAAGAATGTCTTATGTAGAAATATTACCGTGTATGTAAATCGTCACCAAATTAGCAACGAGTAACATCTCCTCAGAGAATCATTACAACTAGCTAATTCATATTGATGATGACTACTTTGTAGTGTCGAAATACGTTTTTATAAAAATATATAAAAAAATGGATCTAGGAAATTATTCATGATGTTACTTCAGACAGCATTGTATGTATGCGCATACCGCAAGATTTTCTGATCAGAAAATCTGATGTCTTATATAGAATGCTTACCGTATTCGGGATCAAATAAAAAATACATGCTTCAAGTTACATCAGATTTTTTGATCAGAAAATCTTATCATGTCTGTCTGCCCTTAATCGTTATTCTTAGGCATCATTAAAAAAACAATTTTTTTAATTGCATGCAAATAATTAATTACAATAAAATAATAAAAGGACTGTAGAAGGATAGTCAACACACTTTTGCGGACAGCTTCAACCTGTGAATTTTGTGTGACGGTGATGAGCGCGCATCTTAAAATTTTACACTCATCGTTTTTTTATAACACACCTAAAGAAGTATATATTAATTAATGAATATTCGAATTAACAGTAATAGTCTTAGCTAAATAAGAGCCATGACTAATTTTATAACCTAGAAACCGGACTATATAGTAAACAAACATTCAAATATTAATGCCAACAAATTATCTTGTGATTAGATAAAAAAAATATATCGAAATTTTTATTAAAGTGTCGACACTATATTTAGCTTTTTTTATTTTGGTGTGTTGTTTACAAGTTAGTCTAATTAGTTGATGCTAATAGTTGCATAATCAGAAATTGCGTCCCAAATTTCTTAAAACTGTGTGGCTTTAAATGCTACTTAACGGTCACGAAGTAAAGGATTTAAAAATTGTACAAAATTTGAACTGGCGTGATTTTTTAAGCTGGTCTGATATTATTACGTAAACACTCGATTCATAGGGTTTGAGTTTTATTCAAATCGTTCTGCCGTTTGGCTTTTTAATTCAAAAATTTTTAATTGTTCTTTGAGGCCATAAAATATATATATATATATATATATATATATATATATATATATATATATATATATATATATATATATATATATATATATATATATATATATATATATATATATATATATATATATATAGATTTTCAGATCAGAAAATCTGATGTAACTAAATAACATGTATTTTATATTAGACCACGCATACGATAAGATTTCTACATAAGACATCAGAAATTCTGATCAGAAAATCTTACGGTGTATGCTGGCCAGTAAAAATAACAATTTCTATTAATTTATTTTCCGCATTCGATTTTTTTTTCAATATTTATAATAAATTTTCGTCGTTTCCGAATTAAACATTTAAATCATTGCAAACTACTCTAATCTTAGTTTAATTAACTGATGTAAATATTATGTAATCATTGTATAACAGTACTTTTTGTAAGTCAATGATTATTAAATGTTTATATCGTTTTATAAAAATAATTTCCTCTCTATATAAAAATAAAAACATGGAAGTACCATCATAATAAAATACATCAATAGTATTAAATAAATATTAGCGAAGGTATTTTTATTTAATATTATATGATCATTAAAATATATTATGATGAGAACTTGTATTGCATTTCATTCACTATCAAACTAAAATACACTTTGAATACATCATACAACATTAGTTTTATAGAAAAATGAAAGTTATAGACAATTAAAAAATAATATAATAACAGTTAGTTTGTGTGTTATATTGTGCTGTACCTACAGTATACTACAGTCACACTATTTAAACACTATTTAATATCTATTATTTATTATTATTACATATATTTTACTTATTTGTTATTACAGAGTGTTTACTGTTTATTACACCATTGAAAATAAATAAACTTTATTCCAAAAACAATTAGACCAGGGTAGAAGCTTGTAAAAAAATGGTAAAAAAAGTGAAAAAAAAAATGGATAGTAGGATGAAACTCATTGGAAATGGAAGGGATAAGTATTAGAGATAATTTACGGGCGATCTGAGGTTGGGGGAGTGTTTATTAAGGATGGTTTATCTCGATTTTCAGCAAAACTACAAGTCCTATGGAAAAAAGTTCAATGGCAAAGTTGTAGATAATTAAAAGATCTACACCTTTTGTATTTACACTTTTTTCATATAACCTAAAAAAATTTAAAAATCTGAAAAAATAACCAAATATGGTATTAATTATACAAAAGGATCATTCTACGGTTAGAGGTCCTATTGATGTCCATGGCATTTATATATACTTTCTTTTAAAATTAACCGCTATGGTAATTTTGCAAGTTTATCTGCATGACATATTTTTTCAAAACGATAGAAGTCTTTTAATTTCGAAAATTTTATACGGTGAAAAAAAATCAACCACACGTATTATTCAATACCAATTGATTAACTTCATAAATATATTCCGGTTTCTTTTGAAATTCCTAATTTGTTGAACCGTATAAATTCATGAAGGGTGTACTTTTTATAGGGTCTATCTAATTTCTCCCATCTTAAATTACCTTAAATTGGAATTAAAATATTACAATGAAGGGTCAATGCCTCTTCTTTCCCAATAATAACTTCCCATTGACAACAAAAATAACATTGTACAATGTACAAGAGGTTCCATTTAAAACGAATCGGTTATTTATCTTGAAGTATATTTTTAAGAATGGCACTGTATTGAAATACTTGCGTTATTAGAAGATCATAAGATATTACTGATTTTTTTTTCATCAATGCATGCCATTTCCAGAAAAAATCAATAGTCGATCCCGAAAAATAATATTGGAAATGAAAATCTGATTTTAAATGGGTGTGACTATATAAAAACCTGTTTTTTTTTATAATTAAATAATTTTTAAAATTATTTTCTAATTTTTAGTCCTTTATGCGGCTTTTCCAAAATGAATAATTATAATAATATAGAAAAGATGAATAAAGCTACTTTTAATTAAAAATGCCATTTTTGAGACAAATTGAAAAACTAAAAACGAATTGGTTGAATTCCTATGTAATTTTGAGTTTATTTGAAAAAAGTGTCAATACAAAAGTTGTAGATCAATTTTTATTACCTAAAACTTTGCCATTTTACTTTTTCCCATAGTAATTTTGCCCGAAATCGAGATAAACCATGTTTTACCCTTAAAAACTCACCCCCTTCTATTTCCCGACTTCAGATCGCCCGTAAACTATTATTCCTTTCATTTTTTGTTATATTATCTCCCATTTCCAATGGGTTTCATCTAATTATATTTTTTTTTTATTTAAGAAATTATAGTATTCGAAAATACAAAAATTTACAATTTTTCAACACTATGACTTTAGAAGTACACTTACCGTAAAGGCTAACTTTCAAGTCTTATAATCAACATTAAATATTTTTGCTCCAAAAACTATTGATAAATAACTATAGTTCATTTAAATCGAAACACTCGGTATAAAAATATGCAAATAAATTTAAAAAATGTATATATATATAATTCTTCAATCATATTGGTTGTAATCATAAAATTGTTGGTTTCGTTGACTTTTATAATACTTTCTAAAATATTATTAAAAAAAAAAAAAACTGTATTTCATCACACTGTGTGCATGCAGTAGTAGGAAATCAAATAGCAGAACATCGTAGCGGTGCGAATTTAAACAACCAAACAAATAATATGAACTCTCCATCATAACACTATTAGCGCTATACTAATAGTAGCTTTGTGGGTTGTAGACCTCACTCACCCAAAAATAAACCACCAATCTTCTTTGATTGCATAAACGGGAATGGAAAGTCAAAAAAAAAAATTTCCTGGTCAATTGTTAAAATATAAATAATTTATAATGGACTAAAAAGTAGAATATAATTTATCTAATTTCAAAATATGGTACAGATAATTGATCAACTAATGCTGATTCATTCGCCCCATGTATGAATTTAGAGAAATTCGTTTATACTTTTTAGTCCGTTATGAAAACAAATTAATTAATTTTTTTTAAAGTCACTTTTTTAACGACTAATGTTTTATAGTGACTACAGTGGGTATATATTCAATATATACAACAACATTACACAGCAATCTTAGACCCATCCATGTTTTGACTGTGTCTGTTGTTGCTTAACTTTGGTGATCGATTGAGATCGGTAATTATGTTACACCAAAAAATCTAATTTATTTTATTATTTTCCACTTTTAAGCGTTATGTGCATGAAATTTTTAACTAAAGTGAACGTAATTCTTCTTTTTCAACATATTTTTTTATTTTGAGCTATGATCCAAATTTCAAGTACCTAGCTCATCGAGAAATTAGTATAAAATAAATTACAAAATTCCACCCCAAGTGTTATATCTATCTATATCCATAGGTTCTTCTGGTAATGATTGAATAAGGCATGTGAGTGACAAGTATATAAGTTAACTTAGTCATTGAAACAAATATACATTATTAATTCTATTCTGTAGCTAATTTCATCATGTCGTTGTTATAGGATCGTTCGCACACACATCACAAATTCACTTTCATCCAAACACACCATCTAATTATGGCATAGACCTCACTACGTTCGGGCAACTCACTAAACAGGCTATTCACTTTTTAATAAAACACTTTTTAATAATACTCATACAAAACAATTTACTTCCTACTTTCACAATCAAATTCATTCTGTTTGTTGATTGGTTTAAAAACAACATCAATTTATTTTTATATACTGTAGAGAGAAGAAGCAAAAAAAACAGCACATTTTGCCGTGTTTAGTTTGTTCTGGTGTTGGTTGTTGCTATTAAAATATACACAAAAAAAACACTCTTCATGTGGCTCTAAGCGGCTGCTGGTTAATAGTTTTCATTTGTAATTATCTATTATTTTTATTTAACTCTACAAAAAAATTATTATAGCTATATTTTATTAACTAATCACAATAATAGTTTTAGATTATGTAATTTATTTGTATAGAAAAGGAAATTTATAACAAGTGAAGATAAAAACTAACACAGTTAACTGTTTAGATAACTGGTTGAATTTCATTGTTTGAACTATTTTTAATAAGTATTCATAAAAAACTTGAAATATCCAGTCTATACAGTTATATGTATAATAATATATATTGTAATTACCTATATGTGTTTATTAGCCAAATTTGAGCTAAAATTGTGGAGAACTCAAACATTTTACGAAAAAATGTTTCAAACAAAAGTTATTTATTTTAAAAAAATATGAATTTTTTGTTTTTGAACTTTCCTTCTATCTTTTGTAGTTTAGAAGTTGGGTCAAGGATCCTTTAAACTCAATGGACCGATTTTGCTCATTTTTAGAATACGTCATCCAAATTTTAACTTGCTATCTCTTTTTATGTTTGAGTTATTATGATGATGGACAGATGGGCGGACAAACGAAAATGAAGTAATTAGGAAACGCTTTAACGGGACTTTTGTATATATAAAAATGGGAAATACTTCTTACTCATTGATGAATTACAAAATGCCCAGAAAAGTAAGAATCATGAAATTTTTCCCAATTTAAACTAATGATTAAATAAATACGGATGTTTTGCCCCAATTTCCTAGATCAAATTATTTTCTATTTTATAAAACGTATTTCGACTACAAAGTAGTCATCATGCAAACCGTCGCCAAATTAACAACGGGTAACATCTCCTTAGAGAATCATTACAATCAGCTAATTCATACTGATGATGACTACTTTGTAGTCGAAATACGTATTTATAAAAATACAAAATAATTTGATCGAGGAAATTGGGGTAAAAAATCGAAATTTATTCGAAAAATCCTAGAATTCTCATTAATAATTATAAAATTAATGATTAAATATTATTTCGTATTTTCGTTGAAAATCCTAAACAACAGAAATTTTTGGAAAGTTTTCAGACAAAACTCCATTCCTTATTTTAATATCGGACCCAATGGACCGATTTTACCCATTCTAAAGCAGAAATTCTTTTCGATTTTGAGATTTTGATGACTGTCGAACATATCGAAATGGAGTTTTGAGAAGTTTATGAAAAACTATATCAAAATTTATTTTGTGGCTTCATTAGTGCCTAGCATTACAAACTAAAATTAATATATTCTGACAAATTCTATATATGTCGAGGATAAAAATGAAAATTTCTTATTTTTAGCTTGTGAAAATTAATACTACCAATTTCCATTGACTAAAATCAAATGTCATTATACTACGATTAATTGTTTTCAAGTCAAAGTTTGAACAGAATTTTCAAAATACAATAATAATATTTTTTAGAAGTAATAAAATTTCTGTGTTCTGTGATATTTTTTGGCACCATACGATACACACATCTAACAAGAACCATTCGATTTTATGTCGAACATAAACATTTCCGTATTCCGTTTAGAAATACAAATAAAACGTCAGCATATGAGTGTGTATATGTTACGGTAAATATACACTTTTACCATAAAATGTATACATTTCCCAAAAAAATTAGGTATATGTCAACTGAATATAATGTATATGTATACATTTCCCGGCAAATGTGTACTCTTGCCGTCACGTTTTGGTAAATGTATACGCTTACCTTCATGTTTTAAGAAAAGTTGGAATACAAATCAATTAAAAATGTTGTTGCAGTTAAAAAAATATTTATTTAAATAAAACATAATACAAAAGGGGCTTTAATAATGAAAATTATTTTAATTAAAAAATATAAATGACAAACAAAACATACTTTTCTTTGCATATTATATAATATGTCGTAGGTTATGATCCCAATATTTATAAATACAATTTTTGGTCCTAGTTTTTCAGGACCAATACGATGGGAATCAAACAAATAATAATAATAACATATACTTATCTTTATTATAACAGTTAAATTTTATAAAACTAATAAAGGAACATATAGAAATTTGGAAACTATAAAGGAACTGACGATTTTGTATTTTGTATGGTCACATTTACCAAAACAACATGGTCATTGTGAGTACAATGTACATTTGCCTTCTTTGAAATTGTTAGTTGAATGCACATTACTCAAACGAGGAGGCAAATGTGCACATTTACCGGGAAATGTGTACATTTGCCGAAATATTTACTTTTACCGTAACATATATAATAAATATCATAATGTTGCTATTAAATTCAATTTATTGATTCTCTCTATGTGTGTTTAGAAAAACATTTTTCATGTCAGCTTTTTACGATTCGATGTGTGGTTTCTTTTTGTTTTATTAGATAAATACAAGAAGCATGATGAAGCTATTTCACACTTTGTGTTGTATCTTATTATGCGAATAATAAATCAATCACTAGGCATGTTAAGATAGACATGCAAATTGTTAAAAGTTTGATTCACTAAAATATAGCTTTTTGTTTTTTGCCTAAGAGGATCAATTCGAATTTTTGAAGTTATATTTCTTTAGACGCGTTATGAATAAAATGATGTGAGTGAAATATTAAGATGCGCGCATATCACTGTCACACTAAATTCACAGTTTAAAGCTGTTGTTATGATTTATGTTACACTTAATGTAAGAAAATATATATTTATTTATTTGTTCAAATTTAAACTGAGCTTTATCGGACTGTGTTGACTTATCCTTTTCCAATCCTTTTATTCTTTTATTGTAATTAAAAATTGTTTTTTTAATGATGCCAAAGAAGTATAACTTCTGACGTGCGTACATAACGTACACGTTTTTTTCCTAGGTTTATGTAAAGAAACTTTCTTAAAATTGAAGTGGAGATTATTTTGAGGTTAGAAAGTTATAGATTACATCCTGAATGTTGTATTTTAAAAATAAGAATTTGACATAATTGTAATTTTAGGAAAATCCATAAATTATATTGAAAAAGATCCGTAATCTGCTTGGAGCGTAAATCGTGATGATATCTTAAACACCAAAAGAATCATTCATTGTCTGAAGATGTTGATGATATAACCAAGTGCTATTATATTATTGAAAGTACCAATATTTTTGTACATGCACTAGGTTATTTTTCATTTTTTATATACAATTTTGTTGAAAGTACGATGGTCAACGTGCTACGGAAGTTAAAAATTATAATATAATAAAAGTGGAATATTTTGCTAGATCAGTTTTGCCAACTAATCACTTCAGTAGCTTGAAATTACAACTTAATATACTTAAAAATACCAATAATCAAAAAATTAAAACTAATTAAATATAAAACGTCGAAAAATTGAAATTGAAAAATTGAAACTGCTGAAAAAAATTTTAAATTTGACAAAGTCATTTTTTTTTGTTAATATCGTTTGACGAAATGTGAATTATTGTGGGCAAAGGCATAGACAAAAATTTTATCCTGCTACAAACCGCTTTAATTTAAAGGTGTTTTAAAGATTATGTTTTAGTTAATTGCACGCATCTATACTGTTTTGTTTAAAGGCATTGAGATTGAATTTTGATTGATTATGGTCGAATTTCAATTGCTAATAACGGGGTTCTAGAAATATTTATTCTGTATGGATATTTCTCCTTATAAATTTGACTTCTCAGTTGAATCAATAATAAATAGATCGATTTAAATTTTAATTATAATTATGTTGATTTCATTTTGATTGATAAAAGAAGTTTACTTTGGTTTTTAATCTTGCATCGATTCAACTGGGTAACTTAACTTTTTTGATTTCTGTAATTTTACACCTTTAATTTAAATCTTTTATTTAAATAATGTACTTCATGTAAGTATTAAGTGTATTCCACATCCTTAACCGAATCACTTCCTCAGTGATATTCGGTAGACCTTTGATCATTCGTATCAGGTGCAGGCTATCCTTACAAATAGTTTTCTATGCTTTTCCATTTGTTTTGCACAAAGTGAATACTAGGATAGTTACTTATAAACTCAGCCATAACTGTATACCTTTCCTTCATATGCCCCATCCCTATTAGTTTGACTTATTCTGTACAATTATGTATTGTTTAAAAAAATAACGAATAAAGAATTGAATTAAATTGAATTATAAATAATTTAAATATTTATGAACAATTAACTCTGTTGGTTGCTTATTATTTACAAAATTGTATGGTTTCATTTTCAACATGTTTCATCTTTATTCGTATACATAAATTTAAAATGGTATTTTAACTCTAAAACACGATTCACTTTGTATACCTTTGTAGTAAGTTTTCAGTTAAGTTAGCCTAGACTCAGTCAGAGCTAACTGTTAACTATTAGTTAGTTAGCTTAATAAATGAGTGAATTTTATATGTATAGCTAACTTAGATATAGATATATATAGCTAACATTCAACAAAACATATTTTTAACTGGGGCAACTTTCTCTTATTGTAGTTATGTTTGGTTGTGTGTTGTTGTATCGAGGAAAAGTGAAACCAGCATTTGATTTTTTTTTTCGCATATAATATCCATGTAATATATATGTTACAGTTACAAGTTTAAATTTGTGTTAAAAATTTACGATTTGTAAAATTCAATTCTTTATTCATTCTTTTTTTTAATCAATACATAATTGTACAGAATAAGTCAATATAATAGGATGGGGTATATGCAGGGAAGGGTAAGGTATGCAGCTATGGCTGATTTTATAAGGAACTATCCCAGTATTCACTTTGTGCAAGCCAAATGGAAAACCATAGAAAACCATTGGTAAGGATAGCAGGCACCCGATACTAATGATCAAATGGCTCCCGAATATCACTGAGACAGTGATTCGGTTCAGGATGTGTAAAATACACTTAATACTTAGAAGAAGTACATAAAAGATTTAAAATAAAAGCTGTAAAATTAAGTCAAAAAAGTTAAGTTTCCCAGTTGAATCGATGCAAGATCAGAAAACCAAAGAAAAATTCATTTATCAATCAAAATGAAATCAACATAATTATAATTAAAATTTAAATCGACAATTTAATATCGATTCAACTGAAAAGTCAAATTTGTAGGGAGAAATATCCTTACAGAATAAATATAAATAAGTATACATAAATCTATTTTGTTATGATTTTTTATGTGACACATTAATGTAAGAAAATATATGTATTTATTTATTGAATTTTTCAAATTTGAACTGAGCTTTATTGATTGTGTTGACGATCCTTCTTCAGTCTCCTTTGATTATTTTATTGTAATTAATTATTAGCATGCAATTAAAAATTGTTTTTTAAATGATACCAAACTAGTATAACTTCTGAGGCGCGTACATAAGTACACGCACCCATTTTTTTTTTATTTTTCACATCAAATTTACATTGTAACTGTAACATGTATATACATATATATACATTCATACAATATTAATAATAATAATAATAATAAAATATATTATTTTTAAGTGATGTTTGATGTAAGGGCATTGGCCTCTGTCGTGTGTGTGTGCTTGTATTTTATATTATTCACTTATTTCTGTATGTTAAGTTCGTTCTTCAATATTATTATCATTTTTTTTTCAAATAATTATATACATTTCTATAGTATGTTTAATGTTTAGGTCATAAGGTAGATGGGTATATTGCATTTTTGGAAGTTAAGTTCAATTAATAGACTACTGTTTTCCGGACTGAGCGATAGAGGGCTCTGGAATGGAATTATATGTTAATATTTAGGAATAAAACAGAACATTTCATAATAAAATCACTTTTTGTGAAAAAATTTGAGCTTTAGAAAGAATAAAGTTTAGTAACACCACCTAATATTGACCGCACAAACAAAATTTTGGTATACATATTCATAAAAACACCAAATTAATCCATTTCCGACTGTCTGTCCGTCATCACGACAACTCCAAAACCAAAAGAGATAGCAAGTTAAAATTTTGGTGACGTATTGGGTACAATGGATCTATGACCTAATATTTAAACCTTAAAAGATAGAACAAAAATTAAAAGACCAAAAAATATCTGTTTTCTGACAACTTTTGTTCGAAACATTTTTTGCTCAAATTTAGCCACATATACTTATACAATACATATTATTTATAAATGTAATTATAACTGTACAGGCTGCATACTTACAGTATTTTATGAATGCTAATGATTAAAAATAGTTCAAATATCTGAACAATTAATATTTCTTTGGTGATATTTTCATTTGATTCATTTTCTCAATAGAGAAAATTCTGTCAAGTTGAAATTGGTGGACGTCATTGAAAATTATACAGGCTCCGAAAAAAAAACCATTATCCTACTTTTACACTAAGTTTTTGCACTATGCATGAAGTCTGTGCTTATTGTCTCATATTCATTAAATCCACCTTTTGACCTAAATTGACCTAAATCCACCCCCATTTCTATTGGTAAGCTGTCACTATCATCGACAAGTCACTTAAGATTACATCGTAATTAAAGCCGGTTGTCTTAAACATACTAATTAAAAAAAAACTTATTATTTTTTTATTTCCTAGTATTATTAAAGTTATTTAAATGTATCGCCGATATAATTACAATTATATAATAATTCCTGATTAGAAAAATGAAATGTCGGAAACATTTATGTAATTACTAATTAATTCATATTTCCGACATATTGAAAATATATTGTTCTGTATGAAAGAAAGAAAAAAACAAATTGTTTGATAACTCTTAAATAGGTTAATAATCTTTTAACCTACAATTTAAATGAATTTACAGGTATTTAACCAAATCTATATAATAATGTTATATTAAGTTCAATAAATTAAGGGAACTTTTAACTTTGTCTTTTTTTTTTTTAAATTACGTAAGCCACTTTGGACTTAATGAAGTCATTATCAATTAATGAATAATTATTCGTTTATTTTGGCATATAGGGAAAGTAGGTAAGATTATTAAGAATGAAGAAACTATGGGTGGAGTTGATAAATAATTTTACGATATTTATAATTTCAAATTTAATAAAGGGCAGTTATTAAGATCTATTGTAAAATTTGTATAACGGAAATAGATCTTAATAACTCCTCTTTATTAAATTTGAAGTTAATAAATATCGTTAAAAAAATTATTTATCAACTCCACCCACAGTTTCTTCATTCATAATAATCTTACCTTCTTTCCCTATATATTTCCAAAATACAACAATAATTATTCATTACTTGATAATGACTTTATTATTGTAACTTGATAGCCGCAATTCAAAATAAAAACAATATTTTTTAATTTTTTTTTACTATCAAATACACGAAGCATGCTTTAATAATTAATAGAAATTCACATAAGAATTTAATTGATATAATTTAATACGGTTTATAATTAAATAATTAAATTGATGTAATAAAAGGATATTTAGTGTTTCGATTTCTTTGCCTAATAATAATTTACAAATGCCCTTAATAAAAATTTAAAAATGGGTGCATGTACTTATGTACGCGTGACAGAAGTTATACTTCTTTGTTAACTTTTATCAAACAATAAGTGTAGATTACATCTTACAGAGTTAATTTTTTGTTATTATTAAACTGGCGTCCGTTCGCTGCAACATACGTAGCAAATTAACACTAGTGTGGTATTATGTAACCCAATGGGTTATGCTGAAACGCACGTTGATTCACTATTCATTGCTGCGTTGCCTGTAAATCTGTAAATCTACAGTTGAATAAAAATGGATATTCATAAATTAGTAAATTGGAACCCAGAAGCGTTAACTTTGTGTATGTTTTAAAATGACTTTCAATATTTTATTTTTTTTGAATGTAGGCTTTACATAAATTTAATTTTTAAATATAATATAAACACTGTCACCTATTTTCATAATTAATTAATTTATTATTATTTTTGGTAACATTATACCTACCTGGTTACATATAGTGTATTGTGTGGTGATTCATTTTTAAACATATAAAATAATTTTTCGATAAAGATCTATGAATCATTAATCATATTCATATGAAATTAGGTGTATAGAAATTTTGTGTTTTCAAAATATAAAAAAACACTGCCACATTCTTGTAAAAGAAAGGCTTTCTAAAAACAATCAAATATTTTTTATCATCATCGATTTTTTGAAAATTAAAATAGATAATAATCTTTACAAAAAAAAAAAACGGTTTTATCTCTTATGTTTTTGAAGTTATACTTCTTTAGGCGCATTATGAAAAAATGATTGAAATTTTAAGATGTGCGCGCATCATCGTAACACAAATTTCAAAGGTTGAAGCTTTTTCAAATTTAAACTGAACTTTATTGATTGTGTTGACTGATCCTTCTCTAGTCCTTTTCTTATTTGATTGTAATTAATTATGTGTGCATGCAATTAAAAATTGTTTTTTAAATGATATCAAAGAAGTATAACTTCTGTCAAGTGTACATAACGTACACATTTTTAAATTTTCTTCATAACAACACTGCATTAATTTTCTGAAGTTTGTGTTACGATGATGCATCTTAAAATTTCAATCTCAGCATTTTTTTTGATGACACGTTTAAAGAAGTATAACTTCAAAAATATTTCTAAATTATAATATTCGGACATCGGGTAATAAAAAACTAAATAAGAATAATTTTTTTCAGTGAGT
>JAEMTY010000408.1:0-25000 GCA_020423425.1 Chrysopa pallens
TGGTTAATATTCTACATTTTTATACGGACAAAATTAAAAGAAAAAGACCTCAATAATCCTCAAATTATTATTTTCGAAGTGTTAACAAGTCTTTTTTAAAAGCAATAATTTAATATTAAAAATCAAATATGTAGTTATGTTTATCATTGAGCATGGATATGAATCAGAATAATGTTTGCAATAATTCCACACGATAATTAGAGAATCAAAACATAATCTACAAAATTGACTTTTATAAAACAAAATATTTTTTTCTTTTTTTATATAAAATTTTAAAATAATAATTATACAATAAACCAATGCCATCGGAAATTCTACCTGATATAAAAGAACAGGTTTACACGTGACGAAACACTCCGTCAATCTATATGGTATAATTTCTTCATAATAATATGCTGTCAAAAAGTTTGATGATCACTGATATAGAACGATGAAGGAAAACCAAAGGGAGGGGTAAAAAACTCCAAAATACTCTTTGATATTTTTAACAAATATAATATTGATATAATCTTCTTACGCTTTATGATAAAAAAATATTTAAAAAAATAAGAAGAAACATTTAGATGTGTTTAATAAATTTGTTCAATGTATTATATTTCGTGAGAAATTGATGCAATACTTAGATTGACCGTATGGCACAATTTAGAATATTCAACGCTATAATCAACGGTCTTGTGGCGCAACGGATAACGCGTCTGACTACGGATCAGAAGATTCCAGGTTCGAATCCTGGCAAGATCGAATAACATTTTTTTTTTAAATATCTATCTTTTATAGACTAATGACATGAAGTCGAATATTATTATTTTATTTTGTATCATTTTTAGAATCTACACTACAAACACACTTCAAAATTATAATAATTACAAAAACAGAATGTGGCTTGTGCATTGCTTTATTTCATTTATGCCTATCAGCATCAGACCCTTTCGTTGTGAAGTACTCTATGACGATATGTAAAAACTTGCTTCCCAGAACATTAAATTGTCACGCAAAAATAATTAATTTTGTTTATTTGTTTTTTTTTTATGATTGGAAATTTTGTACCAAACTTTATGATTATTATTTTCCTCCGATAGTCGTACACAACCGCATTGAAAGCAATTTTGGACATTAATGTTCAAATATGTAATTAAAATTTTACAATACGGTTGCGTACGATTATTCGACAAATGATTGCCGAGTCGGTCGAGTCATAATTAAAATTGTATTTTTGAATTTATAGTTAAAAAGTTGTGATATGCCAGAGGTTCTTATGTATTTTTAGATATGATTTTATTCTTTGAATGCATTAAATTGTCTTATTATGGTTATTAATTAAGCCTTAAGACTAAATCCTACAATTCTTATACAAGGACCCATGAAAAATATTAAGCTGATTGAAAAAGTTTTAAATACGAGTAAATA
This sequence comes from Chrysopa pallens, assembly GCA_020423425.1. Lineage (NCBI taxonomy): Eukaryota > Metazoa > Arthropoda > Insecta > Neuroptera > Chrysopidae > Chrysopa > Chrysopa pallens. The sequence continues at coordinate 1,408 of JAEMTY010000408.1, forward strand.
ACATTTATTACCCCTTCAACAATTCCGTAAAAAATTTGAAAATTGTAATTGAAATTAATATTAAATTTTAAAAATTTTAATTTTGTTGCTCACAAATTTGCTTATTTACAAAAAAAAGTACAAAACTATTACTGAAATTTTTTTATAAAACAATTTTCTAATTACTTGAAAAGTACTAAAATATATTAAAAGCAACTCTTGAAGACATGGATAGTATGTTCGAGTATTATACGCAATAATAATGCGCACAGTATATAAACGTATATATCATACATTGTACATAACGGTCTTGTGGCGCAACGGATAACGCGTCTGACTACGGATCAGAAGATTCCAGGTTCGAATCCTGGCAAGATCGAATAACTTTTTTAAAATTATATATCTTAAAATAAATCGTCATGTTCAAAAATTCATGCAAAAAGGACAGGCAAAAATTTTTGTAATTAGAACAAATAACTATTAAATTTTTTTTGTTATCAACAATTTTGTAAACTTTCGCTGACTTAACAGATTTGTTTCATGCATTACAAATAAAATACGATAGAAAAACTGATTAAAACTATTGGGTCTTAATATAATATTTTAAAATTTACCTAATACGACGAACTAAATTAATTATTACAGTAGGACAGGAGTTTTTCAATAAATTAGACTTTTCTTTATATATATATTATGTGATTTTGAGAAAATAATGATAATCGCTGATTTGAGGAGTTCATAAATATACGATATAACAGAATACAAAATCAATTTATTTAATTTAGAGGTACGAAAAACATGGATGTAATAAACCTACATAAAGCAATTAAAGAAATGCATCCTAAATTTAATAATCATTTCTTTTTATTTGTCCTAATTTGACTTATTCATTCAATTGAACTCAATTTGGTTCATACAAAATATTTTCTCGTAAACTTATCATTTCTGTAATAAGATAATACATTTTAAGAATAAGAATAGAGAAATTTAAAAAGAGAAAGGTGTAAAAGTAATATAAAATGTGTTTTTATAAGTAGGACCTAATACACACACTACTTTGGATATGATTTAAACTAAGTAATGTATATATCAACCTTCGATAGCTCAGTTGGTAGAGCGGTGGACTGTAGGGGAATTTATTCAATAGTGATCCATAGGTCGCTGGTTCAAATCCGGCTCGAAGGAACCTTTTTTTAATTATTTTTTTTACAATAATATTAATTATTACTTGCCTGAATATAAGCGCTTGTTTCATTCTTTTGAATGTTGTTTTTCATATTTCGAAGCATCATTTTCACCTGAAATTTAAAATGAAAACTATTAAGCCTGTTCTAATGAAAATTAGATAAAAACAAGTGCAAATAACAAACAAGTGACAGTGTTAATTGTTTAGATAATCGACATATGGTTCAATATTAATATTTGGACTATTTTTACTGATTAACATTAATAAAATACATTAAATATACACTCCATTAAAGTTATTAATACATACATAATATTTCATTTACGAAAAATTGTTTTAAGTAAAACTTGTTTGAAAAAATTTTTTGGTTTTAAATTTTCCGTCTATCTTTTATGATTGAAAACTAGAGTCATGGATGAATCCCTTGAACCCAATGGACCCACTTTGCCAATTCACGAACTTAAACTCACTCTGTATGTCTAAAATACTTCACCAAAAATTGCAACTCGCTATCTCTTTCCGTTTTTGAGTTATCTTAATCACAGACACACAGGCGGAAATTAAGAGATTAAGATTTGAGGTGATTCAATAGACACCTATACCAGAATATTGTTTGTGGCTTGAATATTTTTTAACGTTGCAAAATTTAAACTCAAGTTAATATACTCTGACATATTATATTTCGAGTATAAAATTATAATTATAATAGTATTGTTTTTGTACGCACATTTTTACTGATAATTAACTTTAAAACAATAAAGTTTTATTTAAATGATATCTAAGTACTTTCATTAATGGCCACTATTATTTGATGGCTACAATTATAATTACTAATTGTTTTTGTGTTTATAATTACAATATTTGTCAGATAATTGCAACATATTACAACTTAGAAAATAGTCAAATGAAAAGTTTTTGCACTAAATAGGGAATTTTATCGTTTTCCAGTTGTAATTTTATTTTATTCACTAATTTTATTGACTTAAAATATAATATAGGCTTACTTAGAAAAATTTTCTCTAGTAACATTACTAAGTACACGATTTTTCGAAACTACTTATCTGGAAACGAATTTTTTATTCAAAAACTAAAGCACATATGTTCAGAGAAATTTTTAATGGTTATCTATGCGGTTTAATTGATAACTTCATTTAATAACCGTTTCATCCACTATACTAGGTTCGGCGTTATTCCAAATAATAGCACACGTAGATTCGAGATTTCGCACGTAATTAATCATTGTACCACTCATTCAGCACAGTGGCAACGACGACACAACGCTATACAAGACCACCTGACTCGTGTATCAGGTTTGTTCCCGTGTATTGTCTTAAACATCAATAGACAAGTACTCGGTGTACGCAGAACACTTTGTCCTGATTGGGTAGTTCTGGCTGAAATTAGGAAGGAGATTAAAATCATCGACATACACATTCCCTTTTAGCGAGCCTCAGACGTCATAAAGGTTTCGGCAGCAAAAACTCGATAAATATATCAGGTCGAATGATTATAGAGGCCCACTGGATGCATTTGTCGTTGGTTCGCTTGGAACCTGGCTAGCTTATAACTACGGGGTCGAAAAGTCTTTAGGTATAGCACGAAATCATACGCAGGCTATGGCACGGTTGATGATATCGGACGATGGGTGGATGGCATTCAACTCGATCATCTAACCGGACAGGGGCAGTGCCACGATCATACTTTTTGCCAGGTACCGGATGTCCCGCACATATGAACCAGCCCTCCTTCATCCTGTGAATCAGTGAAGTGTGTCTGTATCTTCATGAGAAATGATACCAAGATACAGAATATAATAATTATTAGAAGTACAAGATTTGGGAATTAAACCAAGTTACGTCAGAACTAAACCATTTTAAGAAGGATTAATATTGAATAGGACTAGAAATGTATACTCGTGGAATCTAAAAATGCAACGACGTGAATCTTCTACACTTAATTAAAATTATAAAAAACACTAATTTTATGGTGTATTTCATAATTTTTTCAGTTTAAAATGAATGTTACGTTGTGATAGATAAACAAAATTAATTCTGATAAACAACTCAGCACAACTTCTTTGAGTATATTTTTGTGAGCTTCAACTTTGCATAGCAAATATTGAAATATTTCTGTCAACTATTAAATGAATTTTCATTCAAAGAATGCTCTTTTGAAAGACATGTTTATATAAACATATATGGATTAATTTTTACGACAATTCTGCGCTTGGACAAACATCTTAAAACATAAAAAAGAGAAATTTTATTATTTTTCTAAAAATAATTAACGTTGTTAGATGTACAGTTTAGATTAGTTGGTATGCATCCACGTATGTCAATTTAATAACAAGTATGTTCAATTGTTATAGTAAATAGCTAACTGAATTGAATTGTTGGACAATAGGATTGAATTATTGGACAATACGTAAACAATTCATGATAATGATTTAACGATATTAATTATGAAATTATTATCCATTTTAATTCTACTAATAATATTAATTACTGATATGCATTTATTTTCGTTGCCACGAAAATGGAAACAAAAAATTTTTATTATGACTTTAGGTTTTGATTTGTTAACAGAACTATATCAAAAAAATTATTCAGTACCACTGAAAAAACAAATGTGGATGTATATTTATCAATCTTAGCTGCCAAATCTTTTGTCTCGAGCAAACAAACTGTCTAAATAATATTATTTTCCAATTTCTCTATCAAGAATCGATCTCACAAGAATGTAAAAGTTACGAAAGCACAAAAAAAAGGAAAGAAGGTGAAAATTTATGTCGTAGACTCCTTCGAAAGAGTCCTAAGTGGATCTCACTTAATGAGAATCAATGTAAGTTTATTATTTTGTTTTGTATATCAATTTATTTATTCTTCATAAACTCGGTTTGATAATTATATAAGAAAAAATTGTATTTTTTCTTAGTTAGGTAATGAAATTGATTGATTGATTTATTTATTATCATTATTAGATAAGATTTAAAAGAATCAGTAGCGGTTATTTGTTTAAACTCTTTTGATCAAAATGGTGGATCCAAATTATTACATTTAAATGAATGTTCGAGGAATTGAATCGTCTGACAATGATTGACATTTTCAGGCTGATCTGGGTTACCGGTCACTCTGACATAACACTCTGGCAGTGATCGTCAGAGACACCCCTCTTACCTGAATCTGTTATTACTTTTGCAAGATGCATTGTGATATCCTGTTTTAAGGACTAGCTTCGACAAGCGAACCTTGATTACTGGCACTTTACAGATGGCATGATACAGGTTAAGTTGTGTATTACCACAGCTAAACCACTTGCTCCCGGTTGAAACTGACCAGGGTACAATTGAAAAGAGTAGTGGGTCTCCAGACAGGGCACTGTTGGTTGAACTATCAACTTCATAATTCACGTTATTTGCACTTTTATACATCTCCAAAGTGTTAGGTATATAATGTTCGGATCTGAAACTTTTGATCCATCCATTATGGAAGGAAATTCTGGCGGAGAAGCTGTAAGCCTTTTGCGTGGCCATTGGTCTCGATAAGATCCTATTACATAACCTACTCTGAATGTTTCTTTCTATGCGCCTTGAGCCAGAAGGAATCCTTGCTTTCAGGTGATGTAGTGTTCTAAAAGAAGGACCAAAGCACCAAAATTCTAGGTGCAAGCGGACGCAGCCTCTTAAGATTGTCTTATCTTATTACATTTAAATTAAAATTTGAAAAAATATCCAAATGTTATGAAATTTTTCATACAAAAATAAAAAGATTGCAAGTTCCTCTGTGAAACAAAAAACTCCAAGACAAAAAATAAATTTTTGGTTTAATAAAATTAACTTTCTACAAATTTTTTTCTAGCGTTTTTATTGAGAAATAATATACATCCTTTTAAATAAAATTTTTAAAATATTCTGCGTGGACATAATATAATTGTTTTTACACAGAACAATTATCTAACGAATTCCGTTACTTAGCGTTAAATAATTTGTTAAAAATTAATTACAATTGTAAAAAGTATATAATTTATAGTTTTTACTTTTATTAATGATTAATGCATGAGATAAGAAATTGTTTTTATTGTTATCATTCCAACAAAAAAAGTAAAATTACCAACAATTATTATAAAAAGTTATGAAATAATTAACAAAATTAAATTGATTAAATAGTAAAAGCAAAATATTTTGTTATAAAGTAATTAATTTATTACGAAGAAATACAAAATGTAATCTTTATATTTTTGTAATATTACGTTTATTAATTAATTTACGTAATAATAATTAAAATTTTATATAAGAGGACAATTTTATATAAAATTTGTAAAGGAGAAACGCATCAATAATATTTAAAGAATGTTTCTAAGGAAACATTTCCTACTAATGAGCCAGGCCAAATCATTATATTTGCCATACAAATGAAATTTTGGCTAGCGTCCTCGAAGGTGACGACTCAATCAGTTTCGATTGTTTACTAATTTCCGAGTCTATCCGCCCGTCGGCCTATTTTTATTATAAACCAAAAAATAAATGAACGGAATATAGGTTTATGTATGCAAATAATGGATCCAAAAGATCTATGACACACATTTTAAAATACGCAAGAAAAAAAATTCAAAAGCAATAAAAAAAAAATTTGATAATATTGCCCTTAGTTGGTTCGATTTGGCACAATTTCATCTCATGACCATTCATAGGTTATAGGTCACGAATAAGATGGTAATCAAGCGCATATTATATACTAAATTCAACATACATGTATGGCCTAAATACTTTATGTATTTTAATAATGTTATTAATTATAAATAGGTTTAGAATAGTTACATTTATAAAAAATTAAATTCAGGGTAATCTAACGTTTAACGCCGCAGTTTTTGAACATCAGAAGTTTTGTTTTTCAATTTTAAAACGTTTGTGTGGTGAATAAAAGCCGCGGTAAACACTTGAGAAACTTGTCTTATGAAAATGGTTTTGTGTAACATAAAACTTAAATTGATTGCAACCGATAGATAAGAATAACATAGGTTGGTGCTCACAGCGTTTCATGAAACTTTAGTTTCATCGATTTCGTTAAATCGGTTTCTTGTTGCTAAAGATTCAAGTTGCACCAGTCCAAGTGTATTTTTTATTTTATTATAAAGTCTTGGACTGATTTTATAAGTGTTCTTTATTATAAGTGGATTCAGCAAGCGGTCAAAAGTGGCTGACAACCAAAAAAAATTCCTTAAATTTATCAAGATCTTTATCAGTTTGCAAACTACGCCAGAACATCTGTGTTTCCGATCCTTGGTCAAGGGTGAACCCAATACTTGCGTTTTTTTGTCATCCACCACGAAAACACAAGCACATTATCGTCAGAATTCATCACAAAACGGAAAACCGTTTCTTCTGAGTAAACAATGGGTTTTCACCCATTACATGAAACCAGTTTCATGAAACAAGTTTCACCAGTGTGCCTAATGAAAATGATGATCGTCATACAGTCATTTTCTATAGAAACAAAAACTTTCCTCTAGCAGAATGCAAAACAGAACAGTTTGGTAAATAAACGAATTACCTCTTTCGAATCAAAATCTGAATAAATTTTAATCAGATCTTTATTACAGATTAAAAATTTGAGAATGATTTCTGAAGAAAATTTGTAAAGACTAATTCAATTTACCAAAACAAGAAAAGAGTAAGAAACGGGAACATTATTCAATGATACATCGATTTAAAATGGATTTCCAAAATTGCAAACAACTAATAAAGTAAACTTGATTCAAGAAGGTAAAACAAATGTAAAACTAAATAAACAATGAAATGCGTAATCATTATTTAGCTTCACTCATAAGCGAATGTCAAACAAATTTATTAATAAACAAAAATGAAAATTTTATTAGAAAATCAAATTTAATTAATTACTGAAGCATATACACTTAATACAATACTTCCATGCTTATAAATTATGATTTCATTTCTATATCGATTTGGTTTTAAGGGCATCCCCAAAGTTGATGTTCAAAATAGATTTTACTTATGAAATTTCTATTACAGATTATGTGTTGATTGAAAAATTTTTTATGATATTCATAAATACTACTTATTTACGCTAATTTATAGAGGTAAAAATTTTTATCTTTATTTTATTTATTTATTTTTTGCATAAGATAATCTTTCAGACTAATTGATTGAATTGATTCTAAAAATTCTTTCAACGATAGAAGAGCTATGTCACCAGTGTGCAGCATAATTTGTTTAAGGACGACCCGAGTCGAAATTTTGATCCGATATTGAGCCCCCTAATCCGAAATTGTTCCGACTTTGATCACCATGATCCGACTAAATTCGATATTGAGCCCCCTAGTCCGAAATTGTTCCGACTTTGATCACCATGATCCGAAATTGTTTTTGTCAAAACATGTATATTATAAAAATGTGGTTTATGATGACTTGGCCACCGGTGGCCTGCGAGAGTGAGGGAGGTTGAATGATGTGTATGAAGTGTCATGCGAATTGCTTGCGAGAAGCCAGTTGAACACAAACAGTTGATGAAAGAACACGTTTTTGTGTCGTACTGGTTTAAGGCTCACGGTGTTGAGTTTAGCTTAAAAATGTCTTCCACGTAAAAGTGATGTTCATGTTCTTTTAAAACCTTCAGTGAAAAGTGATTTATCATCTATTGTGCCAGAAAACAAATCTGTAACTATGGATTTAGATGTTATGGAGGATATTAATGGTTCTACTCTTTCTAAGTACTGTGCAAAAGGAAAGAAAGGAAAGCATCAGAGGATTGTTTGGTATGTTTAAATATGAATTAATTGTATTTTTGTTGTATGTTATAGTTAATGATTATAACATTTTTTTGTTTTCAAGAATGGGTCAATCGTAAATTTGACAATAAGATTTCGGACAAAATGTTTACTATGCGAGTTGCTAAGATCTGTGACAACAAACGGAAATATAAGGCGCCAAAATTCCTTAAAAGTACAGGTAATCCAATGAAGCAAATTACTAGTTCACATCAGGAAAAGCATTGTACAGTGACATCTCATCAAGATATTTATAATTTCAAATATTTTTTTATCTTAATTTTTAAGTGCATTTATAATCAATTGTGTAATTCTTCATTTTTTTCTAGTCAAATTATCATTTAAGACTATATACAGAGTTTAGATCGTTCCCAAGGTTGATTCATGCTCAACTGATTGAGATACTATCCCAATATAAATAATGATAACTACAATTTCGTGATATTTTACTTGTTAGATCACGATAAAAAAATAAAAAGTAGAGCTAGCTAACTTTTTTCATTTGTCTTATTAAATGAATATCGCTTGTCATAATTTCAATTATAGACTATAGATATGATTGTTATACCTTCAATTAATGATTTTCAGTTATTTAAGACAATCGTAATTGCTTTTGTTATCTAATAAAACGTTCGCTTCAAAATTGACCAGAATAGGAACCACGTTAAATATATAATCTTATATAGATAATTTTTCAAAAATTAATGTTTTAATTATGTATATTTATCTTTTCTAAAAGATTCTAAGATGAATGAATGGCGGTGTACAAGATGATCACACATCCTTCTAACCAGAGATTTTGAAGAAATTACCGGGCAGTTTTTAGTTTAATAAGTTTTTCATCAAAATAATATTACAAAACATCTTAAAAATTCTATAGTGCTTAACCAATGCTTTACCTTATATATATTATCTTATACACTAGTCACATCAAGACACTGTAAAGTCAGGATTTATTTAAATATAATATTTTGCCTAAAAAGTAGTCATTATCAGTAAGAAATAGCTCTGACGGTGTATATATTTGACGGTGTTCGGAAACATTCAGGCTCCGTTATTTTTAATATACGCAAAAGAGAAGCAATATTTTTATGTAAAATTTTACGCTTATTTGAAAGTTTTTTCCCTAACTCTTACCGTTTTGTCCCAACTCAAATCTTACCCGTTTCAAATATTTACAAGCTGCCAGAAGTGTTTTCTGTACTTCCCATTCAACACTGACAAAAAACTACAGCCATACAGAAAGAACTTTACCCAAATCTCACTAGATACTATTAATAGTATGGAAGTAAAATGGATATTTTCGGATGAATCTTCCCCTTCATTATTAGAACTTATTAAATGACAAATAATATTATAATTTTTCTATTTTTAAAACAAAAAAATAACCATTAATGTTACGGTCTACAAATAACAATAGATTTTTTTAAACATATATGTAATTCATTTTTCACTACCAAGTGGAGAAATTTTTTTTTTTTTCATTTCTTCGAAACAAAATAAATTATATATTTTTTTTTAATGATGAGTTTGGGGTCTTAAAAGACTCATCATATTAATTGTACGTTTCATTTATCAGATAAACTTTATACCTTTAACATATATATGTAACATTAGTAAAAAATTGATGAATTCAATTACAAAATTTTATTGAAATAATGTTTTAAAACTTTAGTGTTGTATTAGTGAAAAATATTATTGATTTTATATCGAAGAAGAAAACAAAATGCTTTATCAAATTTTTTTATTAATATTGTGTGTATTTGTGATTCGAAATTGTAATGGAATTTCGTTTAATTTATCGGATGAAAATAGTGGAAATTTTATACCTGTAAGTGATCTTTTATAATTTTAAATACACCTTATTCACGAATCGAAGACTATGTGCCGAATTAATTGTATGAATTTGAAGTTTTGTTAATATCACGTTCAGACATATTATTTATTAAAATAAAAAATAAATATGATTCGAAATCAATCGAGCCATATTACAAAATTTATTTTTATAAAATTATACCTTCGACTAAAAAATTGATATTTTGATTAAACATATAATCATCGCCAGTAGCTAATTTAATCGCAAAAAAACTAAAATGTTTACAAAAAAACTAAATGTATAATTACTACGAATTTCTGCATTTCGCAGAGTTTTATAAATTATATATATTTATTGAATTTTTGGTAAACAAATAATGTAATATATTAACTACTGGTGATACTTGATTGTAGTGATGTGCCGAGTACGGCTAACTCGGGTCCAAAACTCGATTCATGTTTTATACTGGCCTATCCAAATTCCAATTTATTTTATGTTATGATTCCGGTAAGGAAGTACGCCGTAATAGACTAGAATCCAAGAAAGTTGACCAAATACTTTTTTTTTGAACAATTTTTTCAAATAACTTTTATTTTCTTATCTCTACTAATATTATCTAACTTTAATAAGAATTGTTGATAATTTATTCATTAACTTGGTTGGGTACTATTGTACCATTCATTTAGGAAGCTAAGCTAGACACCTTCCCAAATTCCCAAATGACATATTCTGAAATATTGCGAATCTATTTTTTTTTTTGTTTACTTGCAAAGTTTATACAAGAGTAATAGAACAAATTGTTGTTTTTAATAAAACTTATTATGTGCCTATGTCTTTGTAATGTTTAGAAATATTATATATATATTTTCCCCTTTTGTTTTAAAATCTGTGACGAGCTCGAGTTCTAGACTCGTATTTCCATACTAGAGTTCTTGACTCGAATTTCTAGCAACATTCGAATACCAATTACAGAACGCGAAAACGAGTAATGATTCGAATACCGTATAAATTGACTCGAGTTGACTCGATCCATCAAAACAACGAGACGACACTTCACTAATTGATTGTTCAATTTATTTGGTAATACACAATTTTATGATATATGATTTTATGTTGTTCGATATCAATCAAATATTTTATCTAATAATAATTAATAAATATAATAATTAGACAAATAAAAATATGTACTTGATTAATTGATTAGCATCGATTTGAGAAATTTATGTAAAACAATACCAAGAATCGATAGACGATTTTACAAGCTAAAAAAAAAGATTAAAAAGTTTTTGCTTTTCCTATTAATATATAGATTATCTCCATAAATGTATAATCTTCGTAATCGGACTCATCGCTTGCTTATATTTTGATTTTGAATAAAAATAAGATAAATTTTGTCAAGAAATAAAATTCAATTAATCTTTCAGAACAAATTTTTTTACATGTAATTAAAAATTTATTTCGTTTTTATAGAGTTCATTGGAATCAATAAAAAATTCTGGATTAACTACAGTATCACCAAAATATGCATCAGATAAATCATCTTCAACAGATCCACCACAAAATCAAATATTATTTAAAAAATCATTGATGAAACAATCAAAAACGTTACCATTTTTTACTGGAAATGATCGTGATTCAATCCAAACTAGTTCATCACATGTATATCCAGCTGCACATCATTCTGATGGTAAATATTTTTGAACAAATACAAGTAATTTGCGTAGTAAAATAGCTTTCTTAAGGCAGCTTAGTTGAGCTTGCGTAAAATAGCTTAGTAAAAGCTTTTATATTGGATTTTGATTAAAATAAATCAATTTTTTAATTGAATACAAAAATTCTTAATAATAATATCTGAGAAATCCCTGACAAATGTCATCCCACCAGTGCACTTTGGTGGCATTTTAAACTGTGTATCAAACTGCACACAATATCGATAGTATTAAAGGATAGCTTCAAATTGAGACACACTTTTCAAGTCTTCAAAGGTGGAGACTCAATTTTTGATACACATCTTCCCTCTTTGATGTTCGATATATTTATTTTCTTGTTTTCCTAAGATATTGTCAACTCATTTACTAAAACGTATATTAATTGTTAGTTCGGATTCCTAACGCAAACAATTAACGTTTATTTTCTTAAAAATTCTACTTTGAGCAGTTTTTCTGATATAAAGATATAATAATATCGGCAAACGGAGAGTCAAACTTTCATACGCCAAACCAAAACATTAAGTTTGGGAAATTTTTACATTATAATAAACTTTACTTAAGGTAGTTCAATCGTAAAATGACATTTCGATAAATTTTGCCTATTTTTTTTCACGAGCGCAAAATAACGTTATCTATGCGATCCCGAAGTTGCATTTTTAACCGTTTAATTCGCGGGACAATCAAGCTCAAAGTTCACGATTTCGTAAGTCACTTCCCATTCAAAGTATATAAAACTTACTGTCCTTTCTATTTTCTAGTATATTTCAAATAAAACCAACCAAGTGCGAGTCGGACTCGCGCACGTAAGGTTCCGGTTCTTGGCCGGTTTTTTGCGTTTTTTAGTATTTGTCGTTATAGCAGCAACGGAAATACATCATCTGTGAAAATTTCAACTATCTATCACGGATCATGAGATACAGCCTGGTGACAGACAGATAGACGGGCAGGCAGACAGGAAGGCAAACGACGATGTCTTAGTAATAGGGTCCCGATTTACCCTTTGGGTAAAATGTAGTATGAAGAAATATCTTAACAAAGAATAAAAAAATAGCACGCCGTTTTGTGCTATTTTTCTCGAGATGTGAAACTGAAAAATATTAATTTTTATCTCCGCCATGAATTTTTCCTGCCATTATAACATAATATAGATAAAATTAATAACATAACACTTATGTTTTTGTCTATAATATGTTACTAAAGAAAAAAGAATGCTTATATGGCTAATGTTTTAGAAAATTTATATATATTTAGTTTTTAATCATAATAAAAGGAGGACATTCATCAAGTAGTTTTGGAGTTACGGCTGCATCACAACCATTACATGGCGAATATACGGTAACCGATACAGCTGGGGGCAGCACTGGATTATTCGAAAGTACTGGATTCGGTGGGGATGGATATCAGCATGGTAGTGCTAATTATTTTATATTTAAATTCAAATTATTTTAACTATTCCAAAGAACCTGGTTTTGTTATCTTTGATTACGATATATCCCAACAGTTGTAGAAAGTTTCAATAGAGGCTTCTATAAATAGTTAAAATAATTTTTTGCATGTCTGCCTTAAAGCTTACAAAATTATCAAGGATTATTAACCTTATTAACCAATAGATTATTTATTTTGAATTTATCTGTTGTCTAACCCGAAAATAACACAATCTGTAGCAAATATAATAGTGGGTACACCCACGGGCCATGAATACGATGGAATTAAAGAATATAAAACTCCTGTGGCAGATTATCATTTCCATGAGCATCATATCAAAGGTGATCATGGCGGCCATGATGGGTATCATGGATACGACGGTGGACATTATGGAGGTGGTCATGATGTAGGACATTATGGGTATCATCATGATGACCATCATGATGGACATCATCATCATCATGCTGGATTTCATGAATCGTTCCTCTTTGGAAAGGTAAGAATAAAATAATAATTTGGATATATTTTTCTATAGTTATGCGGCTCGATAATCTATCCGCACAGGCATAGGGTTTTGGCAGTTTCTAGACCATAACAACCAACTCTGTAACCCACAACACTTAAAATTTATTCAAAAACATTCCGTTGTTTCTTATTCTAGACGGTCCTTCGCTAGTTAACACTTAGTCGGTATTCTCGAAGAGAACTTCTTATTTCCCCTCATATATTTTTGTGGGTCGCCAAACTTGAAGTATCTTCAGTTCTATGCATTATTTAGAAGATGGCGCCAGATCAGTTCATTTTATTGAAATAGTGGCATTAAATGAACGATACAAATTTTTACACAATAAATGAAGTTTTGCATTAATTCAAAGGAAAAGAAAAGCCTTCGGGTGGCTTCATACTCTGGTAATGCTAATGTATTGGTGACATTTATTTAAAAGTCATCGGTTATTAATAGGTTCTTATAAAACCGAAATTCCTCCTCTACGCTCTGTTATCTGTCCACCACCGTTAGTCAGCACAAGTAAAGTTCTCCCAATCATCTTTTCGTGGTGACTACTTCACTCAAAATTCTTCAATTTATATTAAAGACCACACTGAGGATGTGTTGTGTTTGTATTGTATCTACAAGGCCTAGGAGATTTGTTATTTTTATCGTTTGATTCTTCAATTTTTCAGCCAGTATATTTCAATTTTTCAGCCACTATATGCTCATATTCATAGGACAGACCTAGTTAATTGCTTAACTTTCCAGTGGGAAGTTAAAAAAGTGGAAAGAGGTCGATTCTGTTAATCCAAAATTTTGAAAAATCTTTAAGTTTCAAGATTATCGCGGGAACAAGTAATTATATGGAGGTGGAACCATTCAGCTTTCATTCGACGCATAATTGTGTAACTAACTTAGAACTGAAGGAGTTTTCAACAAAATCGGTTCATCCGTTTGTTGTTTAGGATAAAAAAAACCAAAAAAAAATAAGACAAATACCCGTATTTGTTATAATTATTTATTCTCTTCACTGGAAAGATCGTCGTGTGGAACCTTGCAGGTCGCCCTTATACCACGATTTTTAGGCGTGAGCCTTTTTCAAATAGAAGAAATATTATATTCCGTTCGATGTTTTTTTTTTGCATTTTTGGTAGTCCTTCTCCCATTCATAACTGACATTAATAAATGCTAACTGGAAATTGAATTTTCAAGAATTTTTAGCCTCCTTCTCCTTCTGATATCCAAAACATGGAGGGATTTGAACTTTGTGGCTTCACAGAATTAAACATATAATTTATTTTCTTAATTTTCAGGCATTGGCTTTAAAAACATTACTCGTTCCATTAGCTGGTCTAGCATTATTGGGAACAGCGGCTGCATTTGTAACAAATCCTGTTTTATTGCAATTGGGTGTTGTAACCGGAAAGAAAAAACGTAGACGTCGTTCAGCAATGCACCAAACACCGTTCCCGAATTTATTTCCACAATTAGAAAAATTTCCAAAGGAGAATATTTATCCGAGTAATGAGAATGTGAAACCAGATCGAAAATATCGAAAGTTTAATTAAGAAACCTGATTCAAATTTTGTATGTAATTTATTCTTTCTGATGCTTGTAAATTGATTAATAGGATAATTTTGCTAAAGTTGTATGATAGTCTATTCAGTACTATCAGAAAATGGTGAACTTTTTTTCTATTGCCTAAGTCATGCTCAATATCATTAACCATTTAATGAAATCATGTCCTATACGAATTTAAAGTTAAGTAATATTTTCAGTAAACACTACGTATGCGAGTATGAACAGCATATATTTGTATTGTTGACCAGGGTTCATAATTTTTGAAACCAAAAAAATTATAGTAGAGTGAAACCTTTTGGGAACGGAAGAGAATATAACTAATATGCAAGGAAAAATAATTTACGGGCAATCAGAGTTCGGGAAGTGAAAGGAAGAGAATTTTTAATCGTAAAAAACGGTTTATCTCGATTGCTAACAAAACTTCAAATCCTATGGAAAACAATTAAATGGCAAAGTTTTGTTTTTTCGATATTTATTCAAAATAAGGTGAAAAAATAAATATTTTAAATTAAAAAAATTACAGTGTATTTAGAACATAAAAAGGTGAGTTTTCACCAAATTTCCATTTAACTTTTTTCCATAGGACTTGATTTTTCCAAAAATCGAGATGAACCGTGTTTTACTCTTAAAAACTCAACCTCTTCTTCTTCCCGACCTCAGATTTCCCGTAAATTAATTTGCATTTCATTTTTGTTGTATTGTCATGCGTTTCCAATGGGTTTCACCCTACTATAATTTTTTTCACCTTTTACCATTTTTAAAGGCTTCTACCGTGGACTATTGTGTATACCAACAACCTCATTCACACATACGTAGTGTTCACAGAGAATTAATACAAAGTATAATCGATTTTTAATCCTTCCATACAAGAGTAAGACTCATAACTATGGTCAGTAGCTCCTTAATAATCAATGATCTCCGAAGCGTCTTAAATATTAAGGAAATTCAGTTTTGTTGAAAAATAAAATTGGCGAACAATTTTTGAAAATGAAATTTTATCATCAGGAAGCTCAATCAGCACAGCTTCTGTAACGATAAACTCGGTTAAAGTTTTAACGTATTCATATTTTAAAAAATATTCATTCGATCAGATTCTAGAAACATTTATCAGACGAAAATGGTTAATGTGAGATTAGTATGACTTAACCAGTAGTAAGAATACGCTATTGCGAAACAATATCACCGCGTTTTGTCGGCGAGAAAATAATACGACTATAATTTCATCGTATTTTTAGCTGATTTAATTTATTTATAAAAATTAAGGTTATTTGATACATTAAATCAAAATAAAATATTTAAATAGATATATAGCCAACACAAAAGTCTCTACATCAAATTTTTAATTTAATCAGCAAAAATTTTGCTAATAAATATCCTGAAATTTTTTGAAATTTATTTAGATGAGTCCTTGAATCCTTAAATTAAGTAAGTTCTTTCGTTTCACTTCATCTGTATCAAACGACCTTAAATATGAAAATATATTTTATGCCAATAAACATTAATGTAAATAAAACTTTCAATAAACTATTTAAAATTATTCGATTATTGATTTAATATATACACCTGCATAGTGACTCTTGTAGGGCCAACATTTTTAAACAATAGAAAATACTCAAAATAGTAAAAAATGATTGTATTTTCCTAAATTATTATTGTAACATATAAGCAAAAAAAATTGGCGCTTAAATTTAATTCAAACTTTTTTGCTCTACGGCAATTTAGACATTCATGTAATCAGCGTTGCCTATCTTCAACAACTTATTTAGAATTTACAATAAAAATCAAATATTTTTCAAAAACATTTACTTATTTTCACAAAAACATATTTTTTCTTAAAAATAATTTTCCTATTAATTTTTGTGTAAACAAATAAAATACAAAGTAGACTTTGTTAAACAGTTTTTTAATCATATTTATTATTATTTAAAAAAAAAAATAAAAAGAAAACAAGTGAACATCGGTTTAATTGTCAAAGTTAAAAGTAAAACAATTGAAACACATTCGTATTTAGTGGTAGTCACAGAATATTGAATCTAGTTACAATAAACATAAACTTGATTCAGTTAAAAGAAACATGTCGAAGTATACTAATACAGTTCACAAATTAAGTGCAATCAGAAAACGTAATCGTAATTCAATATTATTTCGTAAAATACCATATCCATTTTTTAATCGAAAAATTCAAACATCACAACATATCAAAACAAAAAAATCAAAACCTAAATCACCAAAATTACGATATGAAATGTGCTCAAATTATGTTACACTAAATAATAACAATCATATCGATAACGACTTAGTGAAATGTAAAAAACGTAAAACTGTTGATTTTGAAATCGCATATCCAAGGCCATGTAAATTAGTACAAAAAATTGTTAAACAAGCTCATAAAGACGAAATGCGGGAAATGTGTGATAACTTATGTGGATTAGTTAATCTCTCACCTAAAGTACCAAAATTTTATCTCCATAAATCTGAAATTGAAACTGTAAGTCACGAAACATTACTTGAATTAAAACAAAATACTTCATCTGTTTTTAATAAAATTACTGATTCAAATAAGGATCCAGATGATTCTATCTTAGATGTAGACAAAATATTAATTGAAGCAGATGAAATTTTTAATAATTATGATACAACATTAGATATTGATTATGAAATACCATATCAAAAACAATTAGAATGTCCAGCAATTGAAACCTTTCCAGAATTAATACCCAATGAAAATTGTGAAAATGAATTAAATATAAAATTAACAAAAAAATTAAATAATGAAATTAGAAATTTTATCATACAAAAAATGTCATTAAATGCGGAAACAAATTTATCATTACCGGAACAAAAACTAAAAATTATCTATACGTCAATCGAAAAACGTATTAAAAATATGAAGTTTTATGCACCAAATGAGGAAAACGATATTGATCGAAATTATTTAGAAAATTTAATTGATAATTATCAAAATCATATTGTCTATGATGATGTTTTATCATTTTGTATAAAAAATGAAATTGAAAAAAACATCCGATCTAATTCGATTGTTAAAAATTTCGATGAGGAATCGAGAACTATTGAAACGACAAATCAACGTATTTGGGATAATATAACTACACCAGAAATGATATGGGATACAAATGTTGAAAATACTTCATCTGATTTATCTTCTACTATCGATTCCATAAATGAGGATATCAACCCTAAAAGCGAAAGGAAATTAAAAATTCAAATTTTGGAAGATCGATTAATTAAAACACCATTTCCAAATTTGTTATCAAATAATTATTTTATGTCAGATTCCGATGTAACTCCAATTTCAATTACAGAACCTAATAAATCTTCTTCAGATTTTATGGATCCATTAATTTCGTTTGGATGTCAATCATTGAATACACCACATCCAAATTTTATTTCTAAGAACAATGAGAATCGCAATATGAATTCAACATCTTTTTTGGATCAATCAATTCGAACACCACATCCAAATTTTCATACAGGAAATAATATTTTTAAGAAACCGTTAACGAACAATCACCAAACTACGTCAAATGCAAAACAAATTGAGCACTTATTGAATATTGAGCGAAATAATTTACGTATGCCAATAATTAAACCTCCGGAACCGAATTTACATCCTATTAATAGTATATTTAAAAAAAATCAGGTGGATAAAGTTGAATCCAATTTATTGGATAACGATATAAGTTTGGGGAAATGTTTATTGAAACGAAAATTTGCTCCACATACAATTACTTCACGAGAACAAGAAATTCTTAATGAACATGAAGCAGAAATTGAAAATTTAATGGAAATTGAAAGAGAAAAATTGAAAAATTTTTCTAGAGAAGTGTTTGCTGAACCCATTCATTTAAAAAATAATGATTATAAAATGAATAAACGTACTTTATTTTAATATAAAATTGTATTTCTCTGCAGTCTATTTTTCAGAAAAAAAAAACAAAAAAACAAATGCTTCCGCTTGTTGTACAATT
This sequence comes from Chrysopa pallens, assembly GCA_020423425.1. Taxonomy (NCBI): domain Eukaryota; kingdom Metazoa; phylum Arthropoda; class Insecta; order Neuroptera; family Chrysopidae; genus Chrysopa; species Chrysopa pallens. The sequence continues at coordinate 20,366 of JAEMTY010000408.1, forward strand.
CCAAGAAATAAATATTATATTCGGTGGAATTTTCGAGCTTATGTTATTGGACATTTATGCTAGGAAAAACTCTAATGACTGATTATATTAAGATTTACTTAGAATTACTTAACAATTAGAATCCATACACATAATAAACTTAATGGTAGTCCGTTTTTGTCTAGCTCAATATAGGTGGCAGCATCATAGATGGATTCCGTGCCGCGTAATTATTTAAAAGTCAAAATATCAGACATATTTATAATACAATATTAATTAAATTTAATATAAAAAAAATTAATTAATTAATTTGTCGTTAATAGTAAACAACAAATAATAATTCAATTTACGTATGTAATAACTTTTTTGTTTTAATAATTAAGTTGTTTCCATAACCTCTATAACTTAACATAATCTCTTTTAATATAACTTTAAGGTTAGGTTGTAGCTTAGATGGGAAAATCCCACATTTGAAATAAGTATTTTTTTTTTCAAATTTTGATTTTTAATTTTTTATGTTAAATATTTTTGAGTGTTTACCATTTTAATTCTCAGGAAATTCAATTGCATTGTTTATGTAATTTTTCTAAACATTTGTCAATAAAAATTAAATAAATAAAGAATATATAATTTTGAAATATCTAAATTATTTAATATTTTCCAAATTTATAGTATATTTTCTAAAGGTCTATTGTATATATATTTCGACTAAGCTGATTAAACAGTTTTTCACCTCATGCTATATTTTGTACAATTTAAAAATTGGAAAGAAACAATAAACTTCGAGGCTCACATTTTGAAAACGATTAATTTCTATAAAAATCTCTTAAGTGGCTATGTGTTTTTGATAGAGACCTCTACAGGCTCTTTTAATAAAATCAATCAGTAAAGAAATATATATTGTATTTTTTTTCAATTTTTGCGCATAGATAACTCAAAAAATAATTATCCAAATGTTATAAAATTTAGTATACACACTTTGGACATAAAAACGGAGGGTATGTCGAAGAATTTTTCGCCAAAAAAAGGAAGTACTTTTTGAGTTATTTATAAGCCAAAGTTCAAAAAAATACAATGTATATTAAATTACATATTTATTTTATTAAGAGCCTGTAGAGGTCTCTATTAAAAATATCTAGCAACTTAAAAAACTGTTGACTTTAGTTACCAATATTCGCTTGAAATTGATCAAAAAGGTATTATTATATTCCCTTAAATTAAGGAGCGCTCTCAATTTCAAATGAAAATCTTCAAGCTCCAGTAGAAAATTTTTTCAACTAAACTCTTCGTGCTCTAATATCACTTGCTTGTTAATTATGGGACGAAGATAATACAATACAAAAAATAAAAGGTAATGTTAAAAAATTATTTTATTTGGCCGAACTTTTCAGAAGAAGTTGTTTATTAAATGAAGAATAAGGAAGTTCCTCTACATAGAGGTCGATGGGTTCTGCATACTGTGCTATCAGAAACGAATACCAAAACAAACGTGTGTTGGTTAGCCGTACAGTTTATCATTAATGACTGCTGGAATAATTTGACTTTTTTAACTTATTTTCTCTTACATTGTAAACTGGTTTATTGGCAAAACATTTCTCACAATTACTTACTTTTAATTATCCAGAAAATACCTTCATCAAACTGAACAAATCCAAGATAGAAACTTACACTATGTCACAAAAAACCTTTACTTTATTTCACCAAATCAAATTGCCAAGAACACTACCCCCAAACACGGTACACCTCCATGCACAGAAAAATCACACGTTTTGATTTAAAAACGCGCCTAGTAGTCTGACAATAGTCTTTTGGAATTTTATATACGCACCTATTGTTTATAATTCTCTTACATTAGAAACCGGTTTTCAAACTTTATTCCTCAATCACTAATTACAATGTTCACCCAAAATAACAAAACGTTCAGTATCTATGTCAAAATCTTGATTTATTTACATACAATTCCAAGAACTAATATGCTTTAAAAATACTTGAAACTTAATTGTTACACTGGTTTTATCACAAACATTATATCTTATCAATGAAATTTCAAAATAAACATTGTGTTAGCCTGTATTTGATTTCCGCACACTAAACTCAAGGAAGTTTAATATTTGATAACTGAATTTGTTCCCGCACCTAAAATCAATATCAAAAACTACCTAAATTAAAATCAAAACACCTTTAAAACACTATATAAAAACAAAATGTTTCAAGTCTTTAGATTTTATTATTATTACACAGAAATAATATAATTTTATAAATTGTTAGACTTGGTGTATTATAATATTCTGTTCCGTCAGTGCATCCATCCACTAGAAGGCACTGACCTTTTCCAGTACGCTGTGCATTAATAAATGCACTTATACTTCAAGTAATAATGTTTATTAGAATATATACTACATACAGGATGAAAGTGAAATAATTATACTAAAAGTTGTTCGGTTAAAGATACGATATAAAATATTGCCGCATACATCAAACTTTGTAAACAATCTTAATATTCATTTTTTTAAATATATATCACCTTAAGGACCCACAATAGAAAATTTTACAAAATATTCTAAATTAATTTTTTGCATGGCAGGTTTCGATTGTTTTGAGAATCATTTTCAATATAAATTAAAAATAACTTAATATATTAATAAATACTAAAATATATACACTACCGTAACGAAAATCAATTAACTTATCAAATTCAAATCAAATTCAAATTAATAATTCTTTATTTTCATCAAAAAAATATATATAAAATACAAATCGGCTTATAACTATAGCACCTAGCCTAAGCTTTATCTATAATACTTCATCTTATATACTAGTTACATCGAGATTACAATTTTTCATTACATCGTTTTAATAAAATGGAAAATTAAAAAAAAAAGCCATTTGAAAATAATAACTTATCAAATATAGTAAAATAAACAAATGAAATAAAAAGCAAAAAATAGAACCTCGTTAATTAATATAAATAAAATAAAATATTATCAATCCTGTAAATTAAAAAGAATTAAAGTAATAAAAATTTTGGTTATAATACCTATAAAATCATGATATGAGTATTTAATCCTAAAACACAAAAATATAAACAAATGACCTTATAAAATAAAATAAATTCTAAAATATTAAACTGTTATTAATCCTGTAAATAAAAAGAATAAAAATATGGGTTATAATACCTATAAGTAAAATAGACAAAAAAAATTATTAAAATATTGTTACTCTACCTGAAAATGGTCAAAATACCATAGACTGTAAATAAAAATTAAAATTATTTCCAAAATAATGGATAAGTCGCAATTATATATAAATAAAAATAAAATTTACCAGATTAAATGTTGGGACCTAAAACAGAACCAGATAATTTTTGATAATTTGTAAGGTTTTCTAACCCGTAATTTTTAATAATAAAAAATCAAAGTTATATGCTGTAAAAGAAGAATATATTTATTAAATGCGGTCGATTTGTTTTAAAGCCAATTAGTTAAAGCTGAACTAGACGATAATTATGAAATTTTTTTTGAATGGTAGACTAATCCGTAAAGCTTCTGTAGTAATAATTAAATTATAACCGAATTAAATTCAGAAGAATACGGTTAAAGTCAAGGACGATTATAAGACAAATTTGTTGATACGTAGTAAGTATTATCAGTTCTTAAAACAACTATAAACAGATCAAATGACTAATACGCGGGTTTGAACGGTGATCTACCCCCTGGTAGCCACCTTACAGATAAAATACTTAATTAAAGCATATATTATTAACTATAACTAGAAGTTATTAGTCTAAGAACTATTTTAGTAGCCTATTTAATCTGTTTAACTATCACTATTGTTTAAAAGATTTATCACTTCAGTGTTTGGATGCCTTTCCAAGGCGAGACAAGTATCTGTCACTGAAACGGCCAATTTCTTCAAGCACTGTGGGCACTCTCCGACTCCTGTGAATATCGTCATTACGTACATACCACGGGGATTCACTTATTTTTCGTAGCACTTTTGATTGAAATCTTTAAAAGGTTTCTATTTTACTGTTACTTGCAATTCCCCATAGTTGAAAACCATAAGTACACACCGGCTTAAGCACTTTATTGTCTAAAGATAACTCAGAACATTGTCCCAAAAACCAGTACAATTTAGAAAGTTTCAAGTTTAGCTGTTTTCTCTTTAACCAAATATGTTTACGTCATGTAAGTTTTCTATCATTTGCTTGTATAAAACTAATCACATTCATTGTAACAGCTGTGCAGATATCTTTTCTCAAAGTAAATGTTACTTAAACGGATTTCGTCTCGTTGATATAGATACACCATTTATTCAACCAATGTTGTATTTTATCGATACTATTTTGTAGTCTTTGGAAAGCTACATTTGGATCCACATCCATGAATGAGAAGGCAGTATCATCTTCAAATGTAGCTGTTATAAATCAAAATTGATATTACACATATAAGTGTTAAAAAAGTATGACTTCATTATTTTACCTTTGAATTAATGTGGTTGAAAATTTCAGATTTTGTGAATAACTTACATCTACTTAAAATATTGACTTTCTCAATTAATTAAATTGAACTACAACAGCCACTACGAAATTTATCATATTATTTCACTTACATCCTGTATATAATAATGTACTGATTATATTAAATATTCTTTTAA
>JAEMTY010000409.1:0-25000 GCA_020423425.1 Chrysopa pallens
TCGAAGTTATAACTGAAGTGCACTTTCAATTATTTATCGTTTTCGGAGGGATAAAAAATTAATTCACAAATTTCGGGAGTTCCTACTTGTATAAAGTTAAAATAATCTCTGAAACCAGTTAATTGGCTGAGCAACCTAAGATGTAAAACAAAAATTATCATTTTACTTCTGTGGCTGGGAGCTTATGGATTGAAAAACCTGTTGCGACAGTTTTTCAATTGATCAAACAGTCGATACATGGATACGAGCGAATTAACCGTGTAGGTTGTGGAAGTTTTCCTCTCATCAGCAGGTCTATGCTGTCATGATTCTCTACAAAAGACTAAACAAGTTCTTCCACATTCGATCCTAAATTATTTGCGCTGATTTAAATAAAAACTGAGACGTTGGATGTGTGTTTGCAAAAAAAAAGATAGGAAGCTTGTAAGCAAAATGGCGATCGCTAAGCAAATTGCCAATTATGAATAATTATTGAAGTTAGCAAAAGTGTTCTGGCTAACAACGGTATAGTTCGTTTCTGAGCGCTTTTTCTCAAACACACACAATACATAAAAATTTGAAATTATTAAAAATTAAATTTGATTAAAAAAAAAAGGAACATTTTTTGCATACCTTTTTATAATGAGTTCTTATTTGTACAGGCAAATGTGTAAATTTGGATCCAAAAGGTGTTTTATTTCCCATAGGGTCATCGGGATTATCGTTTGCCATAACAATTAAATTAGTATGCCAAAAATATACGCATAAATTTAATGTACCATTGTTGTTCGAAATGATTCCTACAAAATATATTCACAAATTAATGTGATTAATTTTTTTTGTTTTTGAAAAAATTAATTTTCACATACACATAAGACTTTGTCAAAAATTTTATTGAAATGTTACTATGACAGTGAAAACTAAATGGAAATACGAAGTGACTCATATACTTCTATGATGTAATTTTCGTTTTGATAGGTATTCGGATTGTTGAAGAAAAAATAATTATTAATTTTTATAATTTATTTAATAACAGTGAATATCTACAAGATAATTCTCAAAAAAAATAATATTCCATTAAATAAAGTTGGCAAAATTTTTAAAAAATATTCACAGATTACAAACGTTTTACAGAGTACATGGTGCTATTATGTTCGAGACCTAGTTTTTTGTGAAAATTTATATTTTATAAAAATTGTTATAAAAATTACCATGGTTTACTGTTCCCTATAATACGGTTTTAATTTGTAAATATATTTTAGGAATTTGTCTAATTTTGTTTAATATTTCTCATTCTTGACGATAATATTATTTGCAATAAAGAATTGAAATAAAGTAAATTTTTATTCAACAAACTAACTGTTATATATAATTTCATTGGTTAGAATTTTTATCAACGATTTAAGAATTGATCCAGAATTGAACTATTCTGATTTTCCATAAATTAGCATTCTTCAATTCAAGTTCAGTATATTTCTATAACTTCTTGCTTTACGTATTAGACAAAATTATTGTGGGGTTCTCTAATAATAGATTTATTGATAGAAAAATGTTTTTGAAAACGTTTATTAGACGCTAAATTTTAAAATATATATTTTATAAAAAATTTGAAATGCATTTAGATAAGAATAGAAATTTTCCACGGTATTTGTGACTTTGTTGCCTCATTTTAAACAATATATGACGTGCGAGATTTCCAATCCACTGTCTTCTTAATTGCAAAAAAGTACAACAAAATTTAAATTCAGCAGGTGATAATCTTTTTCTTTACCATAATAAGACCATGACTAATTGATCGTTGTATATAAATTTAACAATATTATTCTTCTGGTAAACGATATTGTATTGCTATTAAAAAGTATGTTAAGACATTATGGCACATCTAAAAACAAATAAATTAATTAATTTAGTGAGCCTGTTTAAGGGCCTACGATTGGTAAAAATAATTGACCAAAATTACGGTAATTATTTTTAATTAGAAGCTTGTTAAATAATTCAAGCTTGATATTTGTGTGAGAAATATTTTCAATTACACGCTAATCCTGATTAGTAACTTACTGATGTGTATTTACTAATTGTGTAGTCATCAATACCCTTACAATCACGGAAATCGCAATGCTCTATAATATCCACTAAATATCGAAGTTGTAATTTTTCTCTACGATCTGTAATTTCTGATGAATGTATCAATAATATATCCTTTAAACGTTTCAACTACAAATAAAAATTACAATTGAAATAGAATTAACAAAAATTTTATTAATAATTTAAAAATTTGTTCCAATTTCGATCTACAAATGTGTATACAACTAAAAAAGTCTTTTGGGGCCTCATTGGCCTGTTTCATTTGATACCCAAAATAAGACGCATTTCAAAGCACAAATAATTTTTAATCTCCAATTTTTCTGTTCTTACTTCCACCATATTGATTTTATTTTTATTATATATAGCCTATAACACCCGAACTGTAATAACGAATCGATGGACATCTCATTCATCAAAATCAGTTCAGTAGTTTAGCTGTTATGGTGGAAACAACTTTTAATTGACAAAAATTCAATATTAAAAATTAAAAACATTAATACTATATTTTTTAACCGATTCCGAAAATGGAAAAGGTTACATCAATTTGTCTGTATTTTTTAATGTTTGTTACCTCAGAATTTATAATCTGATCTAGAAAATTTCAACCCTAATTAGTAAGGGAAGCCCAAACAATTATTTAAGGTTTTTACATCAGCCAAAATATAAATTTTCAGTGGCCAAGCAGTAAGAAATAAACATCCATAAATACCCTTTAACAACTGTAGTCGATTCTAATTATATACTAGATAAAAATTGATTCGTTGGATCTGACTTCGAAAGGTAATTGGTCATTAGAAAATTATTAAGTGTTTATTTAAATTTGATAAATTTTTATACGATATTTTACAAAAAAAAAAAAAAAAAATATTTGTCTTCATGCCCGACTTTTTTTCTTTTACTTTTTGATTTCGAGTCTCGGAGATTTTCTATTGTTCGGATTTTTCATTGTAGACTTTCTGGTGTGATATTTTGAGAATCATAAATTAAATCGTTCTTTCACAGGTAAGGAACTTATTTTATCTTCTATATAAACTTGTTTTTATTTAGTGACCATATTTAAGTGATGGATAAAAGACTGTGACTTACCTCTGTTTTAAAGCTGGTAATATAAATTAACGTTCCGGATAAGAACAAAATCGATTGAAATGTTGTAAATAAATTTGTAAAGAATTCTCTTATAAAATCAAGTCGAATATCCGCATCAAATTGCCACATTATGACTAATATATAAACAATAATTATTAGATTAATTACAATGGATACATAGCAAATGTGGAAAAATGGATAATCGGTGATACAGCATAATTTAAAAGTTGTAATTTTTAAGCCCAATAAATGTCTTAAAATATCATATTTTTCATCTGTGCTACGACATTCATTAAACATTTGATTAATTTTGTGGTGTCCTTCAATTTTACACCAATAAATGGAATTTGATACCTCATTGTTTGCGCTATAAAAATTTATTACAAATAAATATCACGTTTTAAAAACAATGAAGGTTAAATCAATCTATATTGAGATTGCTTTGCGATGCACCACGGAGTTCCGAATCAAATATAGTATTTGTAATATCGTGGCATATGCATAAATTTTTCCGTTTTAAAATAAACTAACCAGGCTTGCCCATTATGTGCCAGCAGATTCTATTGTTTAAGCCTAGAATCATATATTTCGGCTTTACTTTGGATGAACAAACACCATTATAGAAAAAAATATTACATTTTCTTCAAGGATTTAATTTATCCATCTAGCACAATGATAAATAGCACAAAACAATTATAGAAAAATAATATCCAGTAAGCTCTTCCACCGTCTACCCTGCCTGGTTTGTCTTCTCCAGCTTCTGGTATCGATATTAATCACCTTCTTTACAAGACATATAGCTCGAATTAATTTTTTAACTCAACTCACGTAATTTGCTTGTACTGAATACCTCAATCAGTGTAATCAGCATTATTTTTCCTGTAGCTTCTTGTAATTTTCCTACCCATAAGCACACCAAATCGATGAGAGCAGAGGTAGTATGTTTTCTAGTAATCCTCGGAATGTGGTTTTGGTTCCTGATTTAATGAATGTACTTTCCCAATATTTACACCCAAGAAACGTTTTTTTGCCTTTGTTAAGTTCTTAAGTGATTCTATTCGAGAAATGAAAAAGTTATTTTAAAGGAGGTACCGTTCGGCTATCCGAACATCTAAAATTTTCATTTCGAAAGGCTTGCCACTAAAAGTATGACAATATGGCTTAAAGATTTGGCATTATTCGAGTCTGGACATTTGATTCTCAGGCAATGATTAAGATAATTGGTTTGGAATTTCATCTAGGCGGACACATCGATAACCAAGCAACTTCAGGTTTATAACATAGTTTTACTTCTTACTTTTTAAATTTAACTTACTTCTTTTTTTCACCGCTCAAAATCATGTGATGGCGCCTTAAATTCTTTGTTGGGAACACACGTATAAATACCGTTTGAAAACATTTAATCAACAAGGAACAATATAGAAATTTTGTTGATGCGCTTGTAAAAAATACACCACTAATTGAACAAATTATTTTCAATGGTAATTTATTCATAAAAGAAATTAATGTTGACGTTGGATTTATTGCAAACCATATAATAAATTGTAATACTGTTGTAATTGCATATAAAATAGCTGATAGTTTTGTAAATTTCATTACATAATATGCATGTTCCTGACAATAAATTTGTCCTTTACAATTATGTATGGATACAAATATATTATACACATCAATTGTTATTTTCTGGGTTTGCAACATACATAAACATTGTAACAACATTGTTACAATGGAGTTTAACGTAAAGATGTAACCACTAAAAATACAAAGTTCGATAAAATAAACGAGTCATTTCTAAAAAATGGAACAGCAATATATACATAGGATATATTAGAAAAATAATTGGGGTTCAGATGAAAGTTTTGCGATTTTCTCAGCCTTCGTATTTTTTGGGTCACTGATGAATTTGAAACATTTTGCCCCTAACTTCTATTTTCTGGCTACTTTTTGAACAAATTTTGGTACTTTTTTCAGGTTTTTGCCTATACGCCAGAAATGCAGCGTTTTTTCAACAAACCCACACTTTATAAAATTAAAGTAGGCAAAATTTGCTATATTTCTCATATTTAATGGTTTTTTGAAAGACTAATCGCTTCGCCGCTAGAGCACTCCCTAACTTTGTAATAACAATTTAATGCATATAATAATTTCTATGAAGGACGTTCTAGCTGCGAAACGGTTATCCTTCCAAAAAAACAATAAATAAGAGAAATCTATGAAATTTTGCTTACTTTAATTTTGAATTGATTGCTGAGTTTCTTGAAAACCGGTCCCCTTCTGAGATATAAGCCAAAAATTGAAAATAGTGTCCAAATTTGCTCAAGCAAAAATGAAGGTCGCAGACTTAAAATTCGTGTCACACAGTGACCCAAAAAATATGGAGGGTGAGAAAATCAAAACTGTACCAAAACTTTCCTCTGAGAATCCTAATATATCTAGCCTCATAATAGTTTTGTTACATTTTTTGCCCAAAAAAGTGTAATTAAGAAGACTTTTTATTTCCTATCTCATTCTTGAGGAAAGGTAAGGATGGGAAACGCAGAAGTGAAAACTAGCAGAAAAGTAGGAGGGCATAGATCGGATGATCTATGTTTACTGTCATATAATATCAGTGGCAGGAAAGGAACGATCAGAGATTTGATCGAGAAAGGCAAAAAGTTGGGACTGCCCAATTAGAAGACTTAAGTTAAAGACATAGTAAGTTAACTGAAAAAAATGTCGAAGAACTATCAAACGATGGTACAATTTGCACTCAAAGGCGTTTCTACTTATTAAAAATCACGCCCCCTTTGTGATTGCAGAAGATAAATAAGGAGTCCAAGTCAGTCATCGATATTATTAGCGATACAGCGCTAACTTAATATCTAACTCCATTCTCCCGAAATAATGGTATACATTTTTTTGTATCATTCACTTTTTTTGTAAGTCTTCATTTTTTGTAAATTAACTACTTTACTGACCTTAAATGTAATATGGATTTAATATTATCAAAACGGTGGAAAATTTGCTCATATAATTGCCATAATAAGATTAAAATCAATGTATATTGATATAATTTCCACTTGATACTTTTACGATATAAACAATTACCAACGATATTATTAATATTATCCCATTTTATTGGTAATAATCCAAAAATACGTATAATCCATAACACAATATGTAATGATTCACATAAACATGTTTTTTCAGTTACATCAATTTTTATATATTTTTTACATTTCTTAATGTAATTTTTTGTATAAGTTAAACATTTTCCTAGAAAGCTCATGATATTCTTCGTGTATTGTTGTTCGATAGAATCTATTACACGAAATGGAATTCAATTGTTTTATTCTCCTATGTTTAATTAATTTTTTATGGCATTTAATTTCTTCATTAAAGTTTAATATGATATTGTAATTAAAAATATTAAAATATTTTTATGTTTTAATTATTAATTAGGATTTACTACATAATAGTAATTAATATTACATTAACCATCAAAAATACTGTGTTGTTATCGATTAAAGGTTAATTACCCAAATAGTTATAGAAATTAGGAATAACTGAAAAATATTAAAAACAAATTTATTCGCTGAATCGTATTTTGTGCCCTTACATTATTCGATTAGAGTATATTAAGAGAGAAACCGCATCCGCGTCTCTTGTACCTAAACCATTACGCCCTCTGTACCCTTTTTTAGAAAAGTCCATCACCTGAAGGCAAAGATGCCCTCTAGAGCAAGGTGACAATTATATTGCTATTATTGGTGAAGCCTGCTACTTCGTTCTTATCCAAGCGACGACAGTGTGATCATTCAACCGCCTTTTGTTTATTATAATTGATGAAACTGCTGCTGCTTGGATTCGAACCAGCAACCTCCTATTTAAGTAGGTATTAGGGTCTTTACTCACAAACAAATTAAGACAGTTATACAATTAATATTATTTGAGGCCAATTTATAAAATTAATATAGTTTAAATTAAAGGATGGTTTAAAAAACCCAAGGAAATTTTTTTTTATATGGTCGAAATCAAAATTTCAATTCTATCTCTATTTTTTTTTTTGGGTAAAACGAATATAAATAATTATGCTTGTTCCTGGTATCTCGTAACTCGTGAACGTCTTGTCGGAATTACACAGTATATGCCTCAACTCATTTTTAAAATTATTATCGAGGCAAATTTTGAGATAGAAAATCGTTTATTAGCCAATTTTAAGCCATTGGAATTGTTCGGACAATTTTTCTGGTGATTTTTGAGGATGTTCGAAGAATCTTAATATACGTTTTTTTTTTTTTAATGTACATTTTCTAATAAATACCGGGATTGAGATTAAGCATTTAAAAAAAAGTCGACTCATCAGAATAAATTTTCGTATATTCTTATTAATTTTTTATGGCAGTGTGATACAAAATTTTTTTTAAAGTATTATTTAACAAGTATGTTAAAATAATATTTGTACAAATATTATATTTAATATATTTTTAATAACAAAACTATCGTATTATATAAATTTTACTTAAATTAAAAATCAAAAATTATATTTACAAGTTGTCACAATTTTCTATTTTAAGTATTTACAAGTTTATATGTACACACATTTATACTTTTCAACAATTTTCTTACATACTTCATTTTTTGGAATGCTCAGATTAATATACATATTAATAAAATACTATTTTTAAAGCTTATAAAAGCTACAGGAAGCGGATTAATGATCTGTTGAAATTTCCTGCAGTCTTTCGAAAATTAGTATAATTAAAACTAAAAGTTTATTGTTACAATAACTATTTTTTGCTAGATTCCATTTTCTTTTGTGCCAAGTTCAATATGCGGGAATTATAATTATCTAAAACAGACTGGCCCTACCAAAAATCCAAAAGCTTGATTTGGACTACCGTAGTCAATTGGATAAAAATCAATAATCGGTACTTCATGCAAACGTTTTGTACGTATTTCAAAGATTGTTTCACTTTTCGATTTCCCATTCTGAAACAAATTAAAAAAAAACCTGTAAGGCTCATTTTCATCTAGTGGTTTCGATCTGGCAGATTAGTATTGGGAGTTAGAATGCTTAGAAGTGTGTAGTTGGAAAAATGTGCATATTTCTTAGTTTAATTTTTATATCCATTAATATTATATCAGATATATAACTTTAAAAACGCCGGAAGGAAGGGGGTATAGTTCTTGTTATTGTAAAGTGTTTTTGATCAAATTGATCAATTCAGGATTATTCTAAAAATATATATTCAAAAATTTGCTTACTTTACAGCCATCAATCAATATATTCGGCTTATTACCAGACGAATATGAAAATTCTTCTTCATTTCCACTTAAAATTTTAATGGCCGAATTATAATTTTTCGTTTTGGAATTATACCATGCTGCGCTATTGATACAAGTATAAGTGAAATTTTGATGTGCACTCTGCGCCAGTAATCTTAAAAAGGTCATTTGAACAACGCCAACAGTTTCGTATGTAATCTAAAACAAAAGCATGGTTAAAAATTCGTTAACACTTGAACTGATATAGAAAATACTTACTCTGAAACCACCACGTAAATTGGAATACCAATCAGTTTGATCATCATGCTCTTTACGCCAGGGAATATTTGGCATTTGCGAACTGTGGATGTCGGGATAAATACAAGTCTCACCTTCGTTTGTCATGTTACAAAAGACATAGATCGAATCATCTGGCATTCCTAGATTTGGATCTATCCAATACCAACCTAAAAGTATTAATTTAATTATTATAATAGTTTTATTGGAAAAGATTCAGCGGCTTGTAAAACAAACCATCTTTGTATTGCGGATGTCCATAGTAAAGATCTTTGCATGTACGGGCTGGATTATCTCTAGTTCCTACTGGCTTACGTACACGATCCAATTCTTGGCGCATTGCATAAATAGAACTATACATGTCTAAAAATTTAGGTCCAACATCTTCTTTTGGATATGTTAAATTTTCTTCGGAATTAATATCATCACCTTTCTTTTTGTTTAGCGAATCTGCATAGTCATTGTCCTCTTCTCTGAAATGACAACATTTAATTATGGTTGGCTGAAAATACTTTGTTAATTATTTGCTTACGGTTCAGAACTACGCTTGGATCGTAGAAGAATGTCATGTTGAAACAATAATTCAGGTGGAAGTAATGGCATTTCTGCGGGAGGACCTGGAGGTCCAGGAGGTCCAGCAGGACCAGGTTCGCCTTTAATTCCAGTTGGACCTTCAGAACCCTTGAGACCTTGAGGTCCTTCGGATCCTACAGGACCCATAGGCCCCTCATTTCCTTTTAAACCAATAGGTCCCGGTGGACCCTAAACAAAATCATTACTATAATAAAAATAACTCATAAAGATTTATATACATACAATTTCTCCTTTAACACCTTCTAGACCTTGATTTCCTGGAGGACCCTGATGTCCTTTTTCTCCTGTGTCTCCTTTTTTACCAGTAGGTCCAATATCTCCTCGATGACCTTTTTGACCTCTTTTACCTTTGTCACCTTTACTACCCTTTAATCCTATTTCGCCATTTTTACCTGTGCTACCAACTGGACCTACTTTTCCTGGTGGACCAACGTCGCCCTTAAAAAAAAATTTGAGTAAAAATTTCACTAATTGGATTATTTAAAATACATACAGCTGGTCCTGGAGAACCTCGTAAACCAGGTAATCCTTGGGGACCTGGGACTCCTTGAACACCGCTTGGTCCTTGAATACCTGGTGGACCTGGCACTCCTTTTTCGCCAGATTCACCAGGTAAACCTGTACTTCCTTGCATACCAGCTGGACCTTCAGGTCCCTAAAATTAATCATATTATATAGTTTTCTAAATATAATATATTGATGAAACAAACATACAGGTTTTCCAGGTGAACCAGGTTGACCCATTTTTCCTGGAGAGCCTGATTCTCCAGGTGGCCCAGGTGCTCCAGGGTTACCATCGGCACCGTCTTTTCCTGTATCCCCTTTTGGTCCTTGTAATCCAGGTTCACCAACACTTCCTGGAAAACCTGGAGCACCAGCAGATCCTTTTGGACCTTCAGGACCGACAGGTCCACGGGGTCCCGGAGAACCAGGAATTCCTGGTTTCCCTTCTTCTCCTTTTTGTCCTTGTGCACCACGTTCACCCTAAAGTTAGCAAGCAAAATTAAATTTATTTTAATTAATCCTTACTAAAATTCGTATATGCTCACATCTTTTCCATCTGCTCCAGGTGGTCCAATGGGTCCTGGAGGACCTGGTTCACCTCTTGGTCCTTGAAGACCTTCAGGACCCGTAGGTCCTTGAATTCCTTGTACTCCTTTTACACCACGTGGTCCTTGTTCACCAGGTGAACCGGCCGGACCAAGAGGACCTACATAATGTTTATAGTATCATTTTCTGATAAAAATTAATACATTACAAAATAAATTTAATACTGCACCTTTTTGGCCGATATCACCCATATCACCTTTAATACCTGGTGGACCAGGCAAACCTTGAGGACCAGCTGGACCAGCAGGTCCTGACACCCCCTTTGGACCATCTTCACCCTTCTGCCCTTGTCTACCGATTTCTCCAGGTGGTCCCGGTTCACCTGGTGCTCCTGATGGTCCAGGTTCACCACGTAATCCTTGAGATCCAATTGGCCCAACAGGTCCCTAGATAAATTTTTAATTATTATGCATCATTCACTAAAAAAAAAAACTTACTGTTTCTCCTCTTGATCCTTTAAATCCTTTTTCACCGGGTGGCCCGGCATCCCCTTTGTCTCCATCTTCACCAGGGGAACCCATTGGGCCAGGTGGACCATCTAAACCTCTTGCCCCAGGAAGACCATCTCTTCCAACGGGACCAGGTGGCCCTGCGTCACCTCGTTCGCCTTTAAGTCCAGGAGCACCTGACGGTCCAACGGGGCCCACTCTTCCTTCAGGACCAGGTGGTCCATCTTTTCCAGGTTCTCCTTGCTGCCCTTTATCCCCTGCAGGCCCCATAAGTCCAGGAGGGCCTAATTCTCCTTTTAAACCAGGTATTCCGGGTACACCCGCATGTCCACGTTCTCCTGGGAATCCAGGTGGTCCAGAAGTACCAGGTGGACCAGGTTTGCCTTGTGGGCCTGATGGGCCAGGAGGTCCTTCTTTACCTTGTTCACCAGCTATTCCTGGCTCTCCTGGTAATCCAGGATTACCTGGAATACCAGGCTCTCCAATTGGTCCAGGTTCTCCAGAAGGACCAGCTGGACCAATAACACCAGGTGCTCCTACGGGTCCCACTGGACCTGTTTCTCCCTATACCAAGTTTTAATTTATAATTTAAATTAATGAATTTCAAATAGATTTTTGTAAAGAATTTTTATAATTGGTTAATTTTGTAGCATACAATTTCTAGTGTAAAATTGGGAAAAAACCATTAAATAAATAATAAATAAAAAATATACAAAATAGTAAAATATATAATAGATATATTATATAATAAAACTACCAAAGTAACACAATGCTGAATGTAAAATAAATCGCATACAAATACTAATTAAATATAGTACTCACAGGTGGCCCTCTTTCGCCAGGTGGTCCTGGTAAACCATCTTTTCCATTTAGGCCAGGCGGCCCGGGTGGGCCAATAAATCCTCGAGGTCCATCTGGACCTTGAAGTCCTCTCTCCCCGGCTGGACCAGGTGGCCCAGGTTGACCAGTGTCTCCTTTAGGTCCTGGAACGCCTTCAGATCCACGCCTTCCACGTGATCCACGAAAACCCTATTAATGTGTGTATTTCAATTATTGAAATAATAATGCATCAATTCTTAAATAGAACTTACTCGAGGTCCGCTTTCACCACGTTCTCCAGGTAAGCCGGTATTACCCTATTTAAAAAGAAAAAAATATGTATGAAATATGTCCAATTATCTATAAATCCTACGTAATTTATGAACTTACTCGATCACCTTTATCGCCTATGGGACCCATTTTACCTGTAGCACCTTTATCACCCTTATCTCCTGGATTCCCAGGATAACCTGGAAATCCTTGCAAGCCTTGTTTTCCTTTTTCTCCTGGCATTCCTACTGGACCAGTTTCTCCGCGAGGTCCATCAAAACCCTACACAAAAATATTTACAATAATAATTTTGGCATTTTTGTTTTAAATGTGTAGAATTCTTACTTTTGGTCCTTCCACTCCTTCAAGTCCAGGCATTCCTGTTGGCCCAAATGCACCTTTATCACCTTTTGGACCATATTCACCTTTATCACCATCTGCACCACGATCTCCTTTGTCTCCTTTCTCACCAGGAGGACCTCTTTTGCCTTCATCGCCTTTGGATCCTCGATTTCCTGGAAATCCAACAGTTCCTTGCGGTCCTTGTGGACCAGATTCTCCTTTTGCACCAGGCATCCCTGGATTCCCTGGATGTCCTGGCAATCCTTCGGAACCTGGTAGACCAGGAAGTCCTGGTTTCCCTTGAGGCCCCTTAAAAATTTACATCTTAAAATTATCCGTAATTTTAATTGATTTTGATTTATTTTACTTACCACTATACCTGTTGGGCCTAATAAACCTTGTGGTCCAGGTGGACCAACAGGACCAAGAGGGCCAGTTTGACCTGGGGGGCCTGGTTGCCCAGGTGGTCCATTATTTCCTTTGGATCCTGGAAGACCTTCACTTCCGGGTACTCCTGGGTTACCTTGTAATCCTGGAAATCCTCTAGGGCCCATAAATCCTCTTGGTCCCTAATAAATAAAGTTTTACTTAAATAGATATTTATTTTTAAACAAGTAAATATTACCAATTCACCAGGCATTCCAGGTAGACCTGGTGGACCTTCTTCCCCTTGAATACCGTCGTGTCCAGGTAAACCTCTTTCACCTGCATTTCCTGTAGATCCTCGTTCTCCTTTATCACCTGGAAGTCCAGGAATCCCTCTCGGCCCTGGTTCTCCTTTAGCTCCTGGCGGGCCTGTTAAGCCACGTTCACCATCCCTACCTGAACGGCCTCTTCTTCCTTCCCGGCCAGGACTCCCAACTGGACCTGGTAAACCTGGGGGGCCCTAAGTAATAAAACAATAATTTACAAATTGAATACGATAAATTGAAAATATATACGTACTGGTTCACCAACTTCCCCAGACTCTCCTTTTAAACCGACAAGACCAGGAGGTCCTTCTGGTCCTGGTACACCTGTTAGTCCTCTAGGCCCTTCAGTTCCTCTCATTGCCATCTGTAAAATAATACTTATTTCAGATTAGTGTTTTATCCACCGCAGTACTCTATATTACCATATGTTGTGATAGCATTTGTCGGAATGTTTCTGTATTTTGATCCGGACCTTTATCATTACCTGAATTCAGCTATAAAATATAAGAATAAATGATTTGGTTTCTTTAAAAAGAATTTATTTGCTTACAGGTATTATAAAAACATGTCCTGGGGGTCCTTGAATTCCAGAGGTTCCAGATAAACCTTCTTTACCAATGTCACCTTTTGGACCTGGGGGTCCAGGGGGTCCAGGTGGTCCTGGATAACCCCTAGGCCCTGGAATACCTCCACTCAGTGGATATGTGCCACTGTCAACATCTGGCTGAAAAAATACAAATCGATTAAAATTGTTTGTTTCTAAAAAACACAAATTATTTTGAAAATACATAATAAGTTGCCGGTGTTGTTTCATATAGATCATAATCACTATCAGGGTAAACGCTACTTGTTACATTCAAAGAACTCGAAGTGGTTGTCAAAGGTGTTCCGTATCCAGATGTTAAACCAAACCTGTCAGTATCGTATTCAGTAGTTTCAGAACGTCCAATAATATTTTCTGTAACAAAAACTTGATTAGATTCCGAATACAAAGCAACTGTTAAAACATACCTGTTGACGTGTAATCTAAAGTGTTTGTGTGATTTATTGCATTAGGATCCAAATTTTCACTGTTTTCTCCAGAATAAATGCCACTCGCTCTTCCTTCAAATGATGTTCTAGAACCTCCACTTATATTATCTTCCCCAAATCTACCGGAAGATGACTCACCCGAAGTATATATTTGTCTTCGGTCATTTTCGCCGCCATCTATTCCAAATCCTCCTGAACCTGAACTTCCAGATGTGTATATCCGCGTTCGATCAATATCCCCACTCGAGGAAGAACTTTCACCTCCAATACTACCGTCTATCCTAAAGCCACCAGAACTTGAACCACCGGTGGTATATATTCGCCTGCGATCATTGTCTCCGGCCGATGAAGCACTTCTATTATCGAATCCTCTAAAACTATACGACCAAGTTGCACTAGAACCTTGGGAACTACCAGAACCACAAACTGGTGAGTATGCATTACATATTTCAAAAGCAGCATCAGGTGCGTCCGCTAACAAAAGTGTTTCTACCTCACCCTGAAATATGCAGGACAAAATTTAGCAAAATTTCTTATATGTGTATCTCTATTAAAAAATCTTACGGTAAAAAAATCTTCTTGTAATAATTTTTGGCCAATTAAAATAATACCCTCGGAATTAATTTGCGAATCACTCTCTCGATATAACATTCGAGTTACTTGTGTATCGCAATCTAAAATTAGGGTAACTGCGTTGCCTTTTACACTAAACGCCAATCTGTGCCATCTGAAAATTATATTAAAATATGATAAATTTGTAGCAAAATTAATGAATCAAAATCTAACAAATATAGAGACACACTTTCATTTTAATATTCTATCACAAATTCCTACAGGAATTATACTATTTCCTATCTTTTTTCCATGAATCTACTTCAAATGGCAATGAAATCAAAGTTTTAAGCAAATTGGAAAATGCAAAGCATAAATTTATATGTTCGAAAGTCCTCAGAATTTTTGTTTTTCAATAAGTTCATAAAAATGTTGATTAAATTCTATTGAAAATGAATTGGAATAAATTGGAAATGAATAGGATTGAATCGGAAATTTAAGTTTTGATGAATTCCGTTTCAATTTCGACTGTATTTAATCGGACTTTTTATTGACGTAACGAGATTGGGATGCGTCAATTATCAACGTCGATGATGAAAGTGGAATTTCAACTTACTGTCCATCGTTAATACTTTGATTAAAAAATATCAAATTATCTTCTGGTGGATTTCCATCAATGTCTTCATAAAAAAACGTAATCTCATTACCAATGGCTACAGATATATGTTCATCGCCACTATTACTATATATTGTAAATAAACTTTGAATATCAGCATCTGCAGAAAGAAAAAACAGAAAATTTATGACAAAGCCAAGCAAATTAATGACCCCGTGCATAATTTACCTTCTGCAGCTTTCACTGTAGTTAATATTGAAAAGTCTTGTGGAAATCCTGTTGGGAAATAATCCGCAGTGTTCAGTGTTAGCAAAGAAGTCTCGGATAATTTATATGCAGACTTAGTAATAGTATAATTTCGTTTGATTTCTTCACTAATATTGTATTCACATATTCCATATGCACGTGACACACCGGCTGGTAAATTTTCAATTTGAAGTTTCTCCAGAATATCTACGATACCATCTGGAAGAAAAAATATACTAATTTCAAATCATAGCTTTAAAAAACTGTATGAACGTAACAAAATTCTTCCAATATTATTTTATATCAACAAAAATTCTCTGTTGAAATAGGAAATATTAATTTCCCCCTGAATATTTCAAATTATATAATTTTCTTTGAAGCTCTTTTGGATTTTATGTTAAAGAGCTTTTTTAGAAAGCAAAAAAGTTGTAAACTCTCAAGATTGATTGTGCGAATGCAAGATCAGCTTTAAGAAATAGTTGAAAAAAAGAACCAGCCAATTATTTTTTTATTTGGGTACATTTGAATTTAGAGTGTTTGCCATAAAATTTGGTTATTAAAATTGGATTTTTTGAAGTTTTGATGTTTGTTACACAATCTCGAAAAAACAGCGGGAAGGATTTTGATGAACTTTGCTCTTTATCACGAAAAAATGGCAGGTTTCTGTAGGATTATCAAAAAAACGATCTATAAGGTACACTTGAAATTTGGTATAAATGTGTCCCATGGATTATTATTTCATATATAACATGTCCATGTTTCAATAATTATGGTACAATTGTAAACTACCAAGTTCTAAAGTTAAGCGGAGGGAGTAGGCGGCAGAAGTCAGTATTTTTTTGTAAGATCAATCAACTAATTACTACAATATTGATAATAAAAATGAAGTAATCCGTTTCTTTTTTGGAACGTTAACTGTTATCGTCACTCACGATATACAAAGGTTTTTTAAAATTTATAAGGATACAGCGTATACTACTGTAATATTTTTGAAAAAAATAGTAATAATTTGTATTTAAGTCAACATTGAGGCAAACAAACCATTTCGAAAATAATGTTTGTTAACAAATATTTAAATACTTGGAGCTTGTTGTTGATTAGAAATCGGCAGTCGTTAACTAAAATAAAATTTTGCGAATTCAACCAGTAAGTATAGTATTTTTGACACATTGTTAATAAATTTTTAATAGTAAATACCTTTCATATAATGAGTAGCAGACGCGGTCACCCAGTATTTGTTTTGGTAAACCGGTATAGGTCGTGGGGACACTCGGTATTTGGTGTAGGAAATCCATGATATGCAATTTTTATATTTACACCAGGTATTTGGTATGGTGCACTCTGGCCGGCCATCGGCATTGGCTGCACGTCACAGAAATGTACGAAACCCGTGACACGAATCTTTTAGATACAACTGGTATTTGTTGTGGGCAACCTGATACCTCGGCCCCTTGACCCTCTGAGTGCCTTCGGACTTGGATGCGCGCATCACAGAAATAGTTAGGCTACTTTTATTATCGCAAAAAATTTATTCGTTACATACAAGAATACAAATATTTTTTTATCCTGCGTATCCCTTTTCCGTGGTAATACAAGGAGAAATAGTAGCCTATATTACCTGGGTATAATATAGATTCCAAATGGTGATAGAATTTTTCAAATCGGTCCAGTAGTTTTTAAGTTTATTCGTTACATACAACAATACATATGTTTCATCTTTATAATACTAATATAGATATAAATAAATATAGTTTGGAGTTAGTTTCATAATGATTGTTGGTAACTCAATTAAAATATTTTAAACCCGGAAGAATTGTAAAAAAAAAAAAAATATTGGAATATTAATTAATGTTACAAAAATATAATATATTTATAATTATATGTGACATCATCAAATTATGAATGATTGCTATTTAAATTGATGCCATTAATTATTAAATCGTATACGCATATAAATTCATTCATACAAATTTTTAAAATTGGTTATTAGATTTCTGTTTAGCAGATCAAAGGCATGTTAAACCGGATTTTTTGAATAAACAAGTCAAGATAATAACTAACAGAACTAATTGTTTAGATACTCAACATATGAATGAATTTCATTGTTTAGACTATTTTTTATTTTTATTTTAAAATACTATAAATATCCAGTCTATACAGTTATACATGTGTATACATGTATAATAATAATATGTATTGTTATTACCTATATGAGTTTAGCCAAATTTGAGCTAAAATAGTGGAGAGGTCAAACATTTTACGAAAAAATGTTACAACCAAAAGTAATTTGTTTCCAAAAAATAAATAATTATTGTATTTGAACTTTTCTTCTATCTTTTATAGTTTAAAAGTTGGGTCAAGGATCTATTGGACCCGATGGATTGATTTTCCTCATGCACGAACTTAAACTCATTTTTTATGTTTAGAATACGTCACCAAAATTTCAGTTAACTTCCTTTTTTTGTCTTATCGTGATAACGGGCGGACGGACGGACGGGCAGTCGTAAATGGAATAATTAGATGTTTCAATGAACACCTATACCAAAATTTTATTTGTGTGGTCCATATTAGGTAGCGTTACGAATTTAAGTTAAATTGGCAAATTTCGATCTTTTTATATTATGAGTCATATTTAGGCAAAGACAAATTAAATAAATTCAATGTACACCAACCAAATTACAGATTTTTATGACTTAAATACTAACTACAAACGGACATTCAAATTTGGAAGATTACAGTGCAAGAATGAAATTAAAAAAAAACCCCCGACTTGATTTTACGAAATAACAAAATGACGGCCGTTTAAAGTTATGAAAAATAATTGTTTTTTTTTTCGATTATTCTCAATTTATCTACTAAACTAAGCTTTAAAAGAGAAAAAAAACTGATATTTAAAAAGCCCATTAAATGATGTGCGGAATATTAAAATCAGTTCATGATTTTTGCTCTAAACAGTAAAAAATTTTCAAAATAAAAATAATTTAGTGCTTGTCTTAAATTTCAAAGAAGATGCTCTTTAATAAAGTCAATAAGTGGCCGAAAACGAAATTCTGAGAAATAAATAACTTCTCTCACGAAAAACATGAATTCTTCAGTTCGAGATTACCTGATTTTTATTTTGAAAAATACATTTGACTCTAAAAAAGTTCTTTTTCGACGTAAACTTAAAAGTAAAGTCAATTTAATTCGCTGTAAAGCTAATTTAATTGGTTAAAAATAGCATTAAAAATGACTTATTTAATGTTTTTTATTTAATAGAATATGTCATATGCACACTTTTAATTAAAAAACGTTAAGTAATATTTTTAATTAAAACATTTTTAACGCTATTTTTAAGCAATCTTAAATTAACTTTACCTTAAGTTTACGTAGCAATATAACTTTTTAAAAGTTGAATTATATTTTTCAAAATAAAAATCGGATCACCACGAACTGGGGAATTAATGTTTTTCGTGAGTGCCTTTTTAAATAAACATGCGAATTTCTCAGGAACTATTTATTTCTCAAAAAACGGATTTCTGATCGGATTTTCTACATATTTAGTTTTGGGTAGAGGGTGTGGTCATGTTCTCCATGAATAACCCCTGCATTCGCGCTTGAATATCGAGGCATCAATGTGATATTATATTCTATATTGTGCAATTTGCAACACTGAACAATACATAATAATCTAGTTTATAAAGTTATTCTTCATACAATAATCATTTATATTAATTAACAAAATACTTTAAATTTAAAATAGACGACTTTCTATATACTATAAATAGAAACAGTGGCATGCTTATGGTATTAATAACAATTCTATCAAAAATATTACGAATATTTTAAAAAGCATGATTTGATTTTAATCTGTGTACACAATTATTATTAAATGACCTCTTTACAAATTAAGAAATTATTTATAATTATTCTAAATTACTTGGAACAAATAAACATAACAATTAACAAAACAAATTATTTAAATATTCTGTATTGGATACCAGTATTTTATTATTTAGAACACAAGCAAATTGTTACTAGAAATGTTTGCATTTATGATTTAAAAAAATGATCTGTTTATAATTAATACACAAGAAAAATATAAAAAGCAATTCAATGATTTTCAAAAATTATTTCAATTAGAAATTTTGGAATATTCCTACATTCATGTGGAAAACACGAACGGCTTCATCACGCATCTAGTATACAATAACTAGGAATATTTATTTATTTTTTTATAAACCAAAAAAACGAGAATCCAAACCAATAATACGAATAATTATTAAATAAATAAATTAAAATGTACAGTATTATGTATGTTATTTATGAACTAATTATGATCTATTTAATTTTCCCTTCTTTTTCGAATTTTTTCAGATAAAAGTTATAGAGCTTAAAATATTTTGTGAATATTCTAAGTTTGTAATTTTCTCTTGTGTATATTTTGTAAAACTATTATATTGTAAAAGTAAAAATGTTACCGTAATAATTCGTAATAATTCATCAATAATTTTGAATTAAAACTGAATTAAAATCTTTTCGCAGAAACTCAAAGCTTAAATATAGGTTGGAAACAATATTTGAAATTTCTCATTTTTGATTTGAAATGGAAGATTTGATCATAAACACAATTATGAGAAAATTGTATTGGAATTTTCACTTTTTTACTTGTCTTTTCTAGAAAAGTGATTTCCTCAGAATACGTGCCTGCTTTATCATTTAAGCAAATATAGAGAATACAATTTAATTAATTATAATTATTTTAATTTAAATCATATTAGAAGCACATACTACTTCTAAAATTATAATAAATAAATCAAATAATAAGGAAGGAGCCATCTCATGCCCTATTTAGAGATAAATAGACAGATTTAAAGAGTTCAATGAACAAAATATTTTTTTAAACTATATTACATAGTGTTTAATAAAAAAGCAATTTAATATTATATACATATAAATTATTTATTGATTAGAGAGAATTTGATGAAATATAGATTAGTTAATTGATTTGAAGTATGCGATATATAATAAATCAATTTACATATTCAAAATACTTATGCAATTAAGACTTGGATAAATGATCTTAGATATTTCTTTGTTACTAATTATTTCATTTACATTTCTTTGTATCAGAATATAATTTTTTTTTTTTAATTGAAATATTGTTAAAAATGAGGCTCAAATTTTGTTTGTTAAAAAATATTTAAATGTTTACATGTTTAGTAATATTTATTTAAAAAAAATTAAATATTTACTTTTCAAGTTACTCAAAAAATATAAGGTAATTTTTTGTCGCTAACAAATTATTTTTTCATGTAAAGAATATTTAATAATCAATATAAAATCAATAGGTTTACCTTGTGAGAAATATATTTAACCGTACAGCTGTAAATAACTATACCACTTCAAAAAAACGATAGTGTTATATAAAATTATTTGAATCAATTTATCATTTCATTGTTTTTAATTTATTAATTTATTAAGGTAAATAATATTTTCCACTTTTCACATTGGTTTTTATAAAATTGTTCTCTTCATGGTAGTAGATTTGTAAAATCATACAAAGATGAAAATAATACATGAAAATTTTGCGATTTTACTAATATAATTTTTCGTTCCTATTTTTTTATTTTGATTATGTAATTTATCTACATTTTTTAATTTAATTAAATTGACTTTATTTCGATTTGAATGTATTCTAATTAAATTTGTTGACTCAATATAATATTTATTTATTATGTATTATTTTTATTTATATTTCTTTGACCGAGTAGGACATATTACACTATTAGGACCTATATTCGGGTGTTATTTTAATACCGGCTATTCTGATATGGTTTTCTACGGTTTCCCTTAAGGTAAATACCGGAACAGTTTCCTTAAAAGTCACCGTAGGCGCATAGAAGTAAATATTATTATTTATTTATTTATTTTATTAACAAAGTTTTCCATTTTGTTTAACAAAATTTGGTTAAAGTAAATAATTTATTTTTAGTTAGATAAAAATCTGCAACCCGTAATTTTCGAAAGAATATTTAAAAGCAACTTACTTTGCTGAGTTTCTTGAAAATTAGCTCCATTCAAAATCATAAGAAATACTGTTGTTGTAATTAATCCAATATGCAAAATTCCATTTTGAAATTGATGCCATGATTTTAATCGTGTAAGCCATGAACAAAACGTCATCATACCTTAAAAAAATTAAAAAATAATTTTCTTTCCTTTTTTAGCAAAAAATATTAATACAATGGACTTTTACTAAGATTTGGTTAGAATAATGAACTGAAAAATTATTTTAATAAAGAGTTTCCATAGTCCATTGTGAAGAATTTAAAAGTAACAATGTTCTAAGATTCTCAGACGTTAGTTAAAATATAAATAATTTGTATGTTGGAATAAAGTTTCTATTTCCAAAATTTACTATACGAATTTTTAACTATTTGCAGAAGACGATAAGGATAGATCAACACTTTCTGTCGCCCAGAAAAAAAGTGGTGTCTAGTGCTCTTCCCCCGTCTATAAATCACGAGACACTTATCATATAACTAATTCATCCAGCCATTTGCAACCCCTACTGAATGTTGCTCGGAGAAGTCTGCCCGGGTTTCCCTACCTTGATTCATCGCTGAAAAGTCTTGATAATTTCACTCCGTTATTTGCCGATTAATTCAGAGCTAGGTACTTCTTAAAATATTTATTTTAAAGTATATCTTGTGATTATCTTTAAAAATATACAGGAGTTATCTTATTTTATATATGTCAATTATTCTATTTTTAATAATTAATGACAAAATAACTCTTTCGACAAATTATTACAAAAAAAAAAAAAAAATAGTAATACGTATTCGATTTTGAGTACCAACTTATCAAAAATACCGATTTTTATTTGTTCTTATAGACCCTACAATATCTAATTGTCCCGTGTGTCCTGCACATTTATTTTAGGATGATAAGCGTCGCGCTTGATTATGATGAATGTTACAACTTTGTTCTCTACGAAAGTTCTGAAAAGTGAGTTTTCATTTTCGAAATCCGTAAAATTTTCGATTACGCCCGCAGACTTCTATTTTTTTTTTAATTATTGTGATTAAAAGATCATTCAATACGAAATGAAAAACCCATTTTGTGCAATACCTGATAAAACTTGGTGCCGTAGTCTGAAAATTTGCAAATTGATATTTTCAAATTGTCGAAAAACGAATACTTTGCTTTGTTATGACCTTTTTATTTTAATATATTACAACAAATGAATATACATAATATTTGAAGATGGTGGCGCCGAAATTTTGCAGGCTCCGAAAAAGAAAATGACTCATTATTCAGAATTTGTTTAAAAGGAAAAAGTTGTTACACTTATAATAATTAAGTCACCCGCATACTTTGATGCTTATCATCCCGAAAAAAGCCTCTATAGATGCACGTTGTAGAATTCTTGGGCCTAATGTTTATAATTAAAATTGAAAAAAAAAAATATATTACCTGAATCTGATGATTCAGTAGATGACTGAATTTTATTTTGCCGTTCAAGGTAAAAACTAATCAAACTCGTAACTAAAACATTTTCGGCACAACATACCTAATACTACAAACAAAATTAAAACTATTTAAGTCTTTATTGGTGAAAATGTTCCCCGTTTAAGAGTTTTTAGTGAACTAAATTTAAAATATTTATTACTATGTATATAAAACAAATATTTAAGAATATATTTTAATTATGCGTAAGTACAGAATGTCTTCCAGCAAAAAAATAAATAGAACAATATAAAATTATAGATATTACGAAAAGCATGAGGCAGTACACAAAATATTTTTAAGAAAAAATCAAAATTGTATTCAGTTCACTTCTAAATACGATGTTTATTAACGGAAACCCAGGTTATGTACAATTATACAAGGGTAGATAATTTTTGAAAACAAAAAAAAATTATAGTAGGATGAAACCAATTAGAAATGCAAGGTAATATGATAAAAATGAAAGGAAAAATAAATTACGAGCGATCTGAGTTCGGGAAGTAGGAGGGGGGTGAGTTTTTAAGGGTAAAATTCGGTTTATCTGAATTTCCGGCAAAACTACAAGTCCTATGGAAAAAAGTTAAATGGCAAAGTTGTAGGTAAGAAAAAGATCTACAAAATTTGTATTACACTTTTTTTAAATAACCTCAAAATGTATGTGAAAAATTGAAATAAATAAGTTTTCGGTTTTTTATTTTTTTTCTCCGAAATTTGGTGTAAACTTACCTTTTTATGTTCCAAATACACAGTAATTTTTTTTGTTTTAAAATATTTATTTTTTCATCTTATTTTGAATAAATATCGAAAAAGTACCCTCATTTTCAATCGAAAAATTTTGAGATTATGTGAAAAAAGTGTAAATACAAAAGTTGTAGATCTTTTTATTATCTACAACTTTGTCATTTATGTTTTTTCCATACGACATTTAGTTTGGCCGGAAATTGAGATATATCGTGTTTTATCCTTAAAAATTTACCCCCTCCTACTTCCCGAACTCAGATCGCCCGTAATTTATTTTTCCTTTAATTTTTATCTTATAATCTTGCGTTTCCAATGGGTTTCATCCTACTGTAATTTTCTTCCACTTTTTATCATTTTTTAAGGCTTCTACTCTGGTCTAAATTGGCTATTTTAATTTATAAATATAATTATTATTTGTAAACACACTTAAAGAATCTTCTTAAGAATAATATAATAATTTAAATTTTGTTAATCAGTGAGTAAAGTGAGTAATACCTTCACCCATTTGACTACTTGTGATTTCAGTGTTTAGATTTAATCGTGTTAACAAATATATTTTTTAACAATTTTATAAAATTAATGTACAATTTTTGAACATTATAATAAATTTACATTGTGTTAAACTTGTGATTTTATTAAAAAAATAAAAAAACCGCCGTATAAAAATAAAATAAACAAAATCAACAATCGAACCGAATCCCAACTATAAATAATTAATCTGGGAACCATTTTTATTTAAATAGATTTTTAAAAAAAATTCTTTGGTAGAGGGTAAGAGTCTCTAATCTATTTTAGGTTTATTATTATCTATGATACAATTTCATATATTAAAATTACAGCG
The DNA here is from genome assembly GCA_020423425.1 of Chrysopa pallens. Taxonomy (NCBI): domain Eukaryota; kingdom Metazoa; phylum Arthropoda; class Insecta; order Neuroptera; family Chrysopidae; genus Chrysopa; species Chrysopa pallens. Next base: position 24,490 of record JAEMTY010000409.1, read on the forward strand.
TGGTGAAACCCAGTATATAATTGTTGAATCTGGAGTAATAATTATTATTCTGATTGAACTCTTCACTTCTCTGTAAATATGCACCACGTTTTCTCAATTAAATGATTAATAGAAAAGCATCTGTAAGTTCAATTTAAATTAAAATTTATCGCATTATTTCATTAGATTTGTAATATTTGTCACATATTTATCACAATAGAGTATGTAGATAAAAAAACAAACACCAATTTTTGTATTTTATTAAGTGAAGTTAAGCTTATAGCTTAAAGTACAGTTATGGAAGTGATTTGCGAATCCAGCGATTAAAATGTACATTTCAATAATGAAATTTTGCTTCATAAAAAATATATTTAGGTATTATTAAAATAGGATTTTTTAATGATACTTATATTTTTTTTAGTTTAAGAATAAGAATAAATTAGAGAAAAATAAAAAAAAAAATTGTTTTTGACAAAAAGTATTTTTAATAAAATACATTAGGATGGACAAATCAGAAGAAAAGATTGATTTT